>PVJH01004431.1:0-125539 GCA_004026705.1 Nesogale talazaci
ACCCTTGATCTTCATCAGCAAACACTTCCAGTTGTCCTCACATTCAGCAAGCAAGGATAGTGTCATCTGCATATCGCAGGTGGTTAATTTGCCTTCCTCCAATTCTGATGCCACATTCTTCTTCATGTATTCCAGCTTCTCTACTAATTTGCTCAACATAAAGGTTTAATAAGTAGATAGGAAGCTACAACCCTGTCGCGCACCTTTCCCGATTTTAAACCATGTTCCATTCGCATCACTGCCTCTCGATCCATGTACAAATTCTGCATGAGCACCACGAACTGTTCTGGAATTCTCATTCTACTCAAGGTTATTCATAGTTTGTTGAGATCCACACAGTTGGATGCTTTGGCATAGTCAATAAAACACAAGCAAACACCTTTTTGGTATTCTGTGCTCTCAGCCAAGATCCATCTGACATCCGTAATGATATTATACCTTTCCCATCATCTTCTGAACCTGGCCTGAACTTCTGGCAGTTTCCTGTCAATGTATTGCTACAACCATTGGTGGATGATCTTGGACAAAATTTTACTTACTTGTGATATCATTCTATAGTTTTGGCATTCTGTTGGGTCATCTTTCTTTGAAATAGGCACAAATATGAATCTCTTCCGGTCAATTAGCAAAGTAGCTGCCTTCCGAATGTCCTGAATAGACAAGGGAGTGGAACCAATGCTTCCTCAGCTTGTTGAAACATGGCGGTGGGTGTTGCATCAATTCCTGGAGCCTTGTTTTGGGCTAATACTTTCAGTGCCGCATGGAACGTCTTCCTTCAGCCCCATTGGTTCTTGTTCATATGCTCCCTCCTGAAACGTGGAATATTGACTAGCTCTTTTTGATACAGTCAGGATGCTGCAACATTAAAAAATCAGACAACATAATTCACCATGTTAATGAAGCAAAAGAAAAGACGCACAGGTTCACCTCAGTCAGTGCAAAAAAATGCATTTGATAAAATCCAACACCCTTTCCTGATTAAAAAGGAAAAAAATCTTCGACAAAATAGGAGTAGCATGAGAATTTCTCAAGGTATTTCGGAGACCTCACTTTTCTACTCGACACACATGGTGTTACCATGACTCAGCTGACTAGTAGCAATTAGGGTGAGCTATAAATGGAGACGGACAGGGAAAGATGAGTTGTTTTAGGTTAGTGTCCAATGAAATTGATTTTGGTGTGTGTGTTAGTCTGGGTAAACTAGATAAACAAACTCATAAGCACTCATATGTGTATAAAAAAAGAGTTTTCCATACAAGAGCAACTGCACATGGAGAAAACATCCCAACCCAGTCTAGTCCAAGGTCTTAAGTCTAATATTAGCCCATATGTCCAACAGCAATCTACAAAGTCCTCTTCAGACTCATGAAACACATGCAATGATGCCAAATGCCGAATAATCACAAGCCAGTGTGTAGAAAGTCTTTGGACCCCGTGGTGGCTTCAGCATCTCCGCGATCTGCAGTGAGATGCAGGAACCTCCACACGGCTTCTCTGGATCCGGGTTTCTTGATGCATCAGGGTCGGTTCACTTGGCCTCTCCTCAAGGAGGTCTCGCAGGAAGTCAGCCTTGTCAGTCGAGTCTCTCAGGCAACGAGCACAGTCAGTAGAGAGTCTCCAAGGGAATGAGAGAATGTCTCCTGCTTCGAAAAAGGAAGTAGCAGATTTCCCTCGATTCTCAGAGGAGAAAGCCATGCCCACACACAGGTCTCATAGTCTGTCTCCAGATCGACAGGCTCATCTCCACCCCGACAGCCTTCATCGTCAAAGTGACACCAGATTAGGTGACTTCCATCGTGTGCTTCACCATCTCTTCCAAAAGGCCAGACTCTGCCATTGAGTCAAGGCTGACTCTTAGAAAAATCCCCGTGTGTCCAAGACTGCCACTATTTACAGGAATAGAAAGCCCAAGTGGTTCTCCCTCGGAGCTACTGGTGGTTTCAAACTGCCATCCCTGTGAATCGGAGCCCAACCCATAACCACTAGACCACCAGGGCTTCTTAGTCTACTTCATGACGTTTTCCATTTTTGCAGACATATCCCGAGACTGGTCAGACTTTGCTCTGTGGTGGGAGCAGAAGCACTGCTGGCTTCTGAAAACCCACTGGACCCTGGACAAATGTGGAGTCCAGGCCGATGCAAAGCTGCTCTTCACCCCGCAGCATAAAAGTCTGCGCCTCCGACTGCCAAACGTGAAGATGGTGAGATTGCGCGTCAGTTTCTCAGCGGTCGTTTTTAAAGCTGTCAGTGACATCTGCAAAACACTGAGTGAGTACCCTGAAGGGACCCCTGTCCCGTTTAATCTCCCAGCAAAGGATTATGGGGAAATGATGTGTGTTTTCCTTCCCACCTTACCCCAATGGCGTTAGAGAAACCTGCCCCAACTATTTAGGACACATACTTTTCAATTCCTTGATGCTTTCATCTTCAAATGAGGTTAAGCCAAAGGAAATATCATTGGAATCCATCAGATTTGTTTCCAGGAGGCCCAGAACTCTTCCAAAGAGATTTCTAATTTAAATAGAAAAACCCACAGATTCCTTCCCCTCCCTGCTTCAAAATAGTCATTTCTCTTAGCGATGCTAAGATCCTTGTCCTACTTAAGACAAATAAAATTGAGTTTCATTAAATGGTCCATCCCACCGAGGCCACACACCCTATGGTATGTGAGATAGCAGTGAGGCAGGGTCTTGATTGCCCACTGACACCACTGCTTTCAGTAAATAGCTATGTCCACCACTATCATTGTTAGAGTTTCTTTTCAGCAGGAAAGTAGACTTTGGATTGAAATCTTACTATCGTGGGCTGATGTTCCAAAGTTTAACAGTCACTAGGGACCAAGTGGATCAATTTACCTGTTCTCTGTAGAGACGGGCATAAAGAAAAACTGTGACTCATAAATTTTTTTAATGTTTTTTTAAGTGTGAAGGTGTGTTCCTTGATTCCAAAGCCATAGTTTATCATTCAAACCCAGAATAGCCGATATGAGTGGCTATCTATCTTCCCTGCTAGATTATAGACTTCATTCATTTATGTAACGCATATTTACTGAGCACTGACTATGTGCCAGCATTCTGATGAGACAAGGACTACATTAGCAATAAAAATAACCCCAAACCCTTCCCCTCCTACAACTTACATTTTATTGGCAAAGACAAACAATAAACAATATATGTAATCAATAAGAAAAGAATGTTCTCTGATGTTTGACATTCATTTAATACTTATTAAAATGGTTTTCTTTCTCAAAGGGAAAAGAAGGAAGTGTATGGTGTAATAAGGAGATAGGTGGTAGAAGTGAAAAGAACAAAGTGCTATATAGTAAGGATTGGGAGTAGTGGGACTCAGTAGCAAGGACCAATAAGGCATTAAGGGAGGTGCAAATTGCAACCATGTCCTGAGTCTATTTGTATTCTTGACACTCAGGATAACACCTGACTCACACTAAACAAAAATCGACACCAAACCCATCGCCAGCAAGTTGGCTCCAGAATCGTAGAAACTCTATGTAGGATACCCAAGACTGTTAATCCTTATAGAAACACATAGCCTCAACTTTCTCCAATAGAGAGGCTGGTGGGTTTGAACTACCAACCTTGCAGCTAGCAGTCCCACACTTAACCTAGCAGGGCCACCAGGATGTCTTCACACACACTAATTACTGTAGATCAGTTGTTGACTGGACTGTTTGATTATAAAATATACCTTGCACAAGTGTCCCTGATACTTGGTGTTCAAATGACGAGTCGTGGACACGTTGTCATCAGTAATACTCTAAGGAGGACTTTGAAACAAAAGCAGAGGATTAAATGATAATTGTGGGAGTGGAAGCATGCATCAAAACTGGGGCCTCAAGCTTGATGTTTTGAAAGACAAAAAAAGCTCTCAGATATTCTTCTCTTTCCCTGCCTGGTATCCTGACAGTCTCAACTGGGCATTTCTAAACATTGCTTTTAATAGCTAATCAATGGAGGCTAATTCAAAGTTAACCGTATAATGGTTTTACTTTTGAAAAAAAGAAAAAGGCACAAAATTTTGAACTTGGAGATAGAGATGTTGCTGTTTTGTGTAGTTTTGTGTTCTGTTTTGTGTATAATGCTTCCACTGGAAATTTTGATCACCAGGTTTGGTATATAAATGATGCTTCTGGGCTGATCACAGATGCATGCTATGACCTGACTATCAGACATCCTTGGTTACTGGGGAATGAATCAAGCTCAGTATGTAGGCTAAACAAATAGAAAGAAAAACCTAATGGAATTGATGCATTGACTACCAGGAAAACTGCCCAAAGACCCTAAAATATCCAAATTCTGTGGTTTTCACTGGGATCAAGGCCACACAGCATGATGCATAGCTCTCAGACGTTCTGATTCACAATTATAAACTTATTTATAATATATTTATTGGGGAAAATAAGGTTGATCTTAGTTCGTGTGCTCTACAAGTAGGACCTGAGGTAAGGAACTAGTACACCTAGTTTATTCAGAAGGTGAAGCCAAGAAATATTGGTTGTGGGTGAAGAAAGAAGAAATGGTCACCAATAGAGTGTGTCAGCAATGTAGGCATAGAGTGGACACATGGAGACCTCTGGAAGACCCACCTCAGGCCATCCCTCCTGAGAAGCGAGGAAGGCAAGGTGTTTCAACACCAGTTTGTGTCAATCATTGAGAGCTGCTCTTGAGGTGCATAATTCCCTGAGCTTGGGGCCTGTTGCATGCATGAGTGGGCAGTAATGTGTGTCAGAGTGGAACTGTGCTCTGTATGTTCCCAATTGGCTGATATTTGGGCAGTAGATTGCCACACCCTTCTTGGCTTTCCTCTGAGGTGCCATCTGGGTGGATTCAAACCACCAAACTTTCAATTAACAGTAAGGTGTTGACTGCACAAACCAGGAAACTCCTTTGCTGTTTAGAAAACTTTTTTTAAAAAATAACAAGAAACTGGTGATGGTGAAGAAATGGAATTGAGCAGCGTATGGAGGAATTACACTAGTGCCTGGAGTTTTGCTCTTTTCAAAGTAAGTTGAAAAACAAATGCAAGTAGAAAGAAAATGTTTTGGTAATGATGATGGCAACATATGTACAAATGTGCTTGATATAATTGATGTATGGATTGCTATAAGAGCTATAAGAGTCCCCAAAAGATGGTTTATTTAGAATGAAAAAGAAAAACAAACTACCCTATGTACTCATGTATAAGCCAAGTTTTTCAGCACATTTTTAATGTAGTTTTTGTGGTAAAATTAGGTGCCTCAGCTTTTATTCGGGTTGGCTTATACTAGAGTATATATGATATGGATTTTACTAAACTAACTCTCCCTCCACTTTTTGACAAACACCCCCAACCCATAACCCATTCAGGGAGTCCTTTTTCCCCACCTAGTTCTTCAAAAAGGATTCTGTTTCATTCCATTTATTTCTCAAGAACTTCCTAAGGATTCCAAGTTCATTAAATCATTTTGAACCTTGGAAGAAATTTTTCTTCTTTCTTTTATTTCTTTTCAGATATTAGACGATCAGAAGAACTTTCCTTGTTAAAACCTCCAGGTGATTATTTTAAAAAGAAGAAGAAGAAAGATAAAAATAATAAGGAACCCATCATTGAAGATATTTTAAACCTAGAGAGTTCGCCAACAATATTAGGTCCTCCAGGTGAGCCTCCTGCCCGGTGTTTTGTTACTTTAGCTTGCTGATGTCAAATTTCTTAAAACCCAAGAATAAGGTTTTCACTCTCTTCCTCTCATTCTCTCTATCTTTCCCCTCCTCTCTTTCTTCCTCCCTCAAACAAAGAAGAAAGACTAAAGCTACAGGATTACTCTGATGAAAAAAAGATATCGAACTTAGCAAAGCAGTAACAATTTTCTCACTATTTTTAACATATTATTGCACTTGTCTTTTTAATTTTTATTGTGATCTAGGTGAAGATTTACAAGGCAGATGAATAATTTTTCATTTAAAAAATTTTTTGTGCTTTGTTCTAATTTGTCTTTTGTAATCCTCTCAATACCCCACTCCCTCCCCAAGTAGCCTAATTCCACCTGCTTCTTTCCCAACTCTCTGTCCTTGGGTACACACTTCCCTGTCCACCTCCCCTGCCTTACTCCCAAGGAACCTTTGATCCATTTACTGTGACAAATGGTTTGCCTATGCTGGACTTCATGTACAGGAAAACATTAAAGAGAAAAAAAATAAGTAAGTAAATAAAACCACAATTAAAAAGAAATCAGAAAATATTAAAAACCAGAACAAATTTAAATGAATCATTGGCAGCAATGTTAGCAAGGTACTTCATATCCCTGGTCCTTGGTCAAAGGGGATATATGTTCATTACCAGAGGTATATTCCTTGTGTGTTTCCCATTCCCTTTTTTTTTTAACTGAAACAGCTTTAAAGTGGGTGTAAGTCTCCAAGAAAAGATCAAATAATAAGATTACGTTTTGACCTAGTATGTAAGCACTAAGCCACGAGGAATCCAAGATATATTTATATCTAATATATTATTATAACGCTTATTTTTTTGGGGACACATACCAAGTAGAGAATTTTCTCAGTTACATGGTCTATCTACCCCTAACTCTTTGAGAACACACCATCCCCTTTTGCAAAGTGATTGCTGGTCCCATCAGCACTGTATAAGAGTTCTAGTATCTCTGCACCCATGCCAGCATTTTCTGTTTTCTTAAAACTTTGCTAGGATGAGACACCATCTCATTGTTCTGATTTGCACATCTTGAGTTCCGATTGCATTTTCTTTTCTTGTCTTTTTATGTTAGTTCATACACTATCTATTCTTGGGTGATTGACTGGTTTTTCTAAGGGTAATGTCTGTCATTATGCACTTGTCTGTCCTTTTGTCAGACTGCAGTGCCTTGTGTGTTGTGATGCTGGAAGGTTTGTCACTGGACTATCCAGTGCCTGAAGGGCCACCCAAAGTGAACCGGTGTCGGTGGAGCTTCCAGACGAAGAATAGACAACAAAGGAGGGCTGGGCATCCAATTCAGAGGGAGGAATGGCTGAAAACCTTATACATAGCTTCAGAATAGAGGCAGATACTGAAAGCCTTATGAATGGAAGCAGAACCCTCAGCTTGGAAAACATACATATGTAACTGAGGGGGGGCCCCTTTCCGTCAATGGAGTCAACCATGGTGGCAGGAATGTGGTAAACTGTGCTAGTGGAGCATTCAGGGTATTCATATGCTGATGGGCCATAACTCAAGATAAAAGGAAACAGCTGCAAACATCTATAATGAACAGAACTTGGCACGTGCGAAGTAGGAATCTGGGAAAATTGGCATTTGTCAAAAAAGAAATGGGACACGTATACCCTGATTTCAGGTGTGCTGAAATTGGCTGGTATAGGCCATTGTGAATCAGAAAATTTTATGATTTATTATGTCATGAATGACATACTCAAGAGGAGTAGTGTTGCATTCATTCTCTAAAAGGACGTTGCACAATCAGTCTTGCAAGTGCACGGCTGCCTGTGATAGGAGTATGTCAACCCACCTAAAAGGAAATCTAATCAAGACAAGTACTATTCACATGTATGTAGCAAGCACAAAAGCTAGTGTTGAAGAAACTGAAGAATCCTATGAATGACTTCAGTCTGAACTTGATCACACATGCAATCAAGGTGCACAGGTAATTATTGGCCATGGGAATGCAAAAATTGAAAACAACAGAGAAGGAACAGTAATCAGAAAATACAGACTTGGTGATAGAAATGAAGCTGGAGATCACATGATGGAATTTTACAAGGCCAGCAACTAGATCATAGCCAATGCCTTTGTTCAACAACACACAGTCTTCTCCAGATGGAATACGCAGAAATCAAATTGCCAAAATCTGTGTGAATTCATGATGGAGAAGATCGCTGTTAACAGCTAATAATGAGAAGAGCGATAACTTGCGGTGAGGAGAAGGTGGAGGCAGAGGGAAAATGATCACAATGATGGACATACAACACATGCCCACCAGAGACAGCAGACTATGTAAAAATTGAAACTAAAAATAATTTATAAATTATCAAGGGTTCATTAGGTTGGGGTGGAAGAGAGGAGCTTGTACCAAGGGTTCAAGTAGAAAAGAAAAATTTTGAAAATTATGATGGCAATATATATATACACATATATATACATGAGCTTAATAAAATTGATGTATGGATGGTTGCAAGAGCTGTTAAGAGCCCCCAATAAAATTATTAATTGTGATACTTAGAAAGAGTGGTGTCACTCAATTATACTTTTTCATGATTCCATGTACAAGTCTTTCCTGAACTCAATTTGCACTGCGTGTGTAAAGGGAGGGTGGGTATCCATTCTGGAGCAGGAGGAGCTGAGCAGTAAGCGTCCTTTCTGTTCCTATCAAAATAATCATAGCTCTAGCTCGCCAGCAACACTGAGGGCATTCTTGAATAGTAGGCTCCAAGGCAAGGAATGAAATAAATGCTTATTTGAAATTTCTTTATTAATCTTAGCGTTGTACCACTTATAAATCATTAACTGACTGGGTTCCTCAAATTAGCAGGTGTCTCTGTTTCTTTAAAGGAGTTGTCTCAAACCACTGCATGTGCTTGCCTTCTGTGAAGTCTCCGGTCCTCCTGAATACTAAGATAAACAGGAGAGCCATGAAGCCTTGGGAAGCAGATGGTCCCTAACATTTCACGGGGTTGATCCTTAAGAGCTACTACAGCCTTTGAGTTCCCAAACTTTCTGGGAGTTAAATAGGCCAGCAAGAGCTTCTGCTTTGTGTAACTGCCAATTGTTTTAAATGGCACAAGTATTTAAGTCTAAAATTCATTTACAAAAGAGCACTGACAATGTTCGTATCTGTTTTTCTGAAGCATGTTCCCTCAGAGTGTGTTCTCTCTACCTTGCAGTGAGTCCTGGATTATACAGTAAAACCATGACTCCTACATATGATCCCATCAATGGAACACCAGCATCCTCCACCATGACGTGGTTCAGTGACAGCCCTTTGACTGAGCAAAACTGCAGCATCCTTGCTCTCAGCCAAGCCACTCAGTCGCCAGAAGCAGTTGCTGATATGTACCAGCCTCGGTCTCTGGTTGATAAAGCCAAACTAAATGCAGGGTAAGGCCAGGGTCCCATCGTATCTGTCTCAGAGCTGATAGTAGGCAACATAGGATGCCAGGGTGGGGGTGGGGGAAATGAGGAGAATAGTTAAATTTGTATGTTGATATGCCTGGGGATCATACACTGTTAGCAAAAGTCTGTGCTGATGTTTTAACACCAGAAGAGAAAATAAACAACCTTTGGTCAGTTCGGCATAGGCAATCCCTGGTTACAAGCATGATCCATTCCTCCTTGTGTCTTTAAAAATTTATAGACATGTTTAAACAGGTGCATAGGAGTCTTAATTACCCTTATTTTAGTGCCAAAAAAAAAAGACTAGAAGGATTTTTTGATTGCTTTAAAACTGCCCGAGTAGGTGATTGTGATGAAGAATTTGCTCCAAGTCAGAAGGAAGCAAATTTGTATCCACATGCGATGGATTTTGAGTGAAACAACAATGCCTGCTGACATGTGGCAGTGCCCATCTGACACAGCAGCCAACTGTGCCTCTCCACAGTCCTGTCAATAATCCAATCACACATACCCGTCTCCTGAAAGGGTTCCCTGTGCCTCTCCCTAGTGCCCCATTTTCCAGGGCTTCAACTTAGAACTTTTTCTGTTCTAGTTACTGTGATAAAGCACCTGCATTGAAAAAATCAGGCCTTTTTGTTTTGCTTCATCAGCCTTGACAGAATGAGCTCAAAGTGGTTCAAAGGCTTAGTTAAAAGGCAAGTAGGAGTTGTTCATAAGTCAGAATTTCATAACCCAGAGACTGTTTGTGCATTTAAAATTTTTCTGTGTGGTGTAAATCATTAATACACTCGGCTGCTAACCAAAACACTGGAACTTTGAGTCTATGCAGAGGCACCTTGGAAGGAAGGCCTAGCCCTCTGTTTGTGAATAATCAATCTCTGGACCCTCTGAAGCACAGTTTAATCTAACCCACTTAGGGTCCTCATGACTCATGTCAACTAGGCTGCAGATGTTATTCCTTGCTTTTGAAGCATGCCAAAAAATGTTCTGGTGGCTCAATGGATTGCTCTATGGTAAATACTGATCCTTTGCTTCTAGAGGTGTCCAGAGCATATTTTATGGGATTCAGGGTCATTTATATGTGTGTTGGTTGCCATAGGCGATCCAAGGTGGTACACCCAAGGGTTCCAATGAGCAAGACCTTGAGCTCTGTGTGAAGTGATTATAAAAAACATCAAAACTATTTCTCAAATCACCATTTTTTTTTCCTTTGCATTTCTCACCAAATCAAGTTTAATTTGTTCACCAAATTAAACATTTAATGTAGTCTTTAGTTCCCTATAAGATATGGTCCGTGTGTCATACCGTGGTCTTATATGTCCCATTCCACAAGGATGCACACCAACTGTCTCTGCCTTGCTTCCTTCCTTGTCTTTTCTCTACTCCTGAAACCCTCTGTTCCGTCACATTGTTACCTGTCCCTCAAAGCTCAGTTCATGTGCTGTGTGCTTCTCATGTGTCACTCACCAGTCAAGATAAGTCACATCAGCGTCTCTTCTTGCCCCCATGCCACATTATTCATTTATTATGAAGATTGGTCTCCCTGATGGGATGTCATTTCCTTTAGGAGTAGAGATTCCATCTTGATCCTCTTTGTTCCCCCACAAGGCCTAATATAATAAATTCTAAGACATTTTTCCCCAGCTGGTATTGGGAGACACTCATCTCCATCTTGTTTTGTTTGTTACTTTTTATTTCTATTCCTCAACTCCTCTAGACCTGTGCTGCATTTCTCTTTAATTTTTAATGAATCATTTATTGGGGGCTCTTCTAAAAATCCATACATCAATTGTATTAAGCACATTTGTACTTATGTTGTCATCATCATTTCCAAATCATTTTCTTCCTACTAGAGCCCTTGGTATAAGTTTAGCTTCTTTCCCCTCCCTTCCCCAATTTTCACCCTCGTGACCCCATGGTACATTATAAATTACTACTATTTGTATCTCTTACACCATCTGCTGTCTCCATTCATCCATGTTTCTGTTGTTTATCCCCCTGAAGGGGGGGAGGGGAATACATCAATCATTACAATCGACCTTTCCCCTACACTCATAGTATTACTGTTCTCATTATTGGTCCTGAGGCATTTACCTGTCTTGGATTCTGTGTGTTGAGAGTGCTTATCTGTAACAGTGTACATGCTCTAGTGTCTAGCCAGATAGAATTGGGGTCATGATCATGAGAGTGTGGGGAACATTAAAGAACTAGAGAAAGGTTGTGTGTTTAATCTGTGTGTTTTATCTGTGCTATACAGCCCTGACTGGCTCATCCCTTTCTTGTGACCCTTCTGTGAGGGGATGTTCAATTGTCTACATACGGAATTTGGATCTCCACTCCCACCATCCCCTCGTTCACATTGATATGATAGTTTGGTTGGGGTCTTCTAATGCCTGATCCTCTCAAAATCTCGTGATCACACAGATTGGTATGCTTCTTCCATGTGAGTTTTGTTGCTTCTGTGCTAGATGACCACTTGTTTAACTTTGAGCCTTTAAGCCCCCAGACATTATATCTTGTAATAGCCAGGCACCATCAGCTCTCTTCACCATATTAGCTTATGCACTCATTTTGTCTTCAGTGATCGTGTCAGGAAGGCTAGCATCAGAGAATGCCCAGTTATTAGAAAAAAGATCTTGGGTTGAGGGAGGATTTGAGTAGAGGCCCAATGCCTGTCTGCTACCTTAATACTTAACCTATAAATATATGTACATAGACCTATATCCCTATCATCTGTTAACATATTTATATATGTACATGCCTATATTTATGCCTCTATAAATGTCTCTTTTTTCCCTCATCATTGCCCTGGTGAGAGTAGGAAGCCCAGCCTTGCTCCTGGAGAGCTGCTGCTGGATCCAAACCACCACCCCCATGGGCTGCAGTCCCACACACAACTACTGCACTACTGGGGCTCAGTTTATAAATGTCTTTTGCTTGATAGTTCTTTCCTCTATTTACTTTTACTTTTCTCTTGTCCCACGATGGTGTTCAGCCTTCATTTGGGTTTCAGTTATTACTCTTGGTTAGTGGAAAGTTCTGTTGGAAACTGGAAGATAGTGCTATTAGAGAATAATTGTTTTCATTACTAGAGCAAGTTCTGTTTGGCTATACAGTAAGACCAAGCCATCATAAAGCACAAGACTTTAAACATGTCACTAAAGTCACTGAGATTCAGTTTCCTCATCTGTAAAACCCGGATGGAAGGACTACCCTGGACCATCAACTGGGTTGCTTTAGAACAGTGGTTCTCAAACTTCCTAACACTGGGACCCTATAATACAGTTCCTCACATTGTGGTGACAACCCCAACCATAAAATTATTTTCATGCTACTTCATAACTGTGATTTTGCTACTGTTATGAATCATCATGTAAATATCTGATATGCAGGATGAAAATACTGCATACAAATTAGACATAATTAAAGCATAGTGATGAATCACAAAAAATATATACATTACATATTGTGAAATATTTATTTCTAATTTTAAATAAATGAAACTTTGTCTTGGGCGTATCTGCATGTGGACAGACCTACCTGGAGATGGATAGAGGAGCAGTGTCTTGAGTCCATAGACCATCAGAAAATTGCATTTTCTGGTTGTCTTACATGAACCCTATGAAAGGGTCATTCGAACCCCAAAGGGGTTGCCACCCACAGGTTGAGAATCCCTGCTTTAGGAATGTATGTGTATGAAAAGCAATTTGAAGACTCTAAGGTAAAATGTCAGTATAAGCTATTGTCATATACTCCCCTTTCCTGGGTTAGAGTTGTTCTGCTGACCCTGGCTTTGTTCAAAGCTCTCTATGTGAAATTGATTGACCTGAAACCTCGCCCTCTTGTTTTCCAGTTGGCTAGACTCTTCACGCTCCCTGATGGAACAAGGCATCCGGGAGGATGAGCAGCTGCTCTTACGATTTAAATATTACACTTTCTTCGACTTGAATCCCAAAGTAAGATCCGCTTGTCTTTCTTTGTTGTTGTTGTTGTTGTTGTTTTTATTGTAAGTGCATAATAATTGTAATAGACTCATTTTATTGTCAACATTAGAGTTAAATTACTTGTGTGGTATTCTATCCACCTCTTTGGGGCTAGACTGATAACTGATACACCGATCTCTTAGTTTTTACCTTTTGGCTTCTGGTTAGCATAGTAAACTGCCTTGACCTAGCAAGAATTTCTAGGAATCTTTTAGGAAGTTCCTCATGTCAGCAAGGAATACATTGCCCTTCTCATTCATGGGAATCGAGGAACAAATGAAGGACAGCCCACAGAGCTGGAGTTCTTAACACTTGGGAAGGAATGGAATTATTCTCATAGGCAAATCATGACCACATGCTGGTGCACACAAAATCCCCATCCCAGTGCTTGCTTCACCCCTAGTTGAGGAGCCCAGGTAGGGTCATGATTATGAGTTGAGTTGCTAACCTCAAGGTCAGTTATTCAAAATGGCCAATTGCTTACACTGAGGCAGTGGATGGACTTTAGGCCCCTTCTCAAGCCTTGCCTCGATGCAAAAAACATGTTCTAACAACCTGGCATTTTGCGATGCTCACCCTGCCGGCATGATCACTGAAGACAAAATGGGTACATTAAGTAAATGTGGTGAAGAAAGCTGATGGTGCCCAGCTGTCAAAAGATATAGCATCTGGGATACTAAAGGCTTGAAGTTAAATAAGTGGCCATCTATCAGAGAAGCAACAAGTCCATATGGAGGAAGCACACTAGTCTCTGCAATCATGAGATGTCAATGGAATCAGGTAACAGGCACCAGAAGACCCAAAACAAGCCAACAAATGAAACCTCATATTGTTGAGAATTCATAGCAGCCACACAAAACCCATCTATAGACGATGGGCCATCCCTTCACAGACCATTCACAAGGAAGGGGTGAGCCAGTGAGGGCACAGTATAGCACTGATGAAACACCCTATTCCTCTGGTTCCTTGAGGCTTCCTCCCCCACCACTATCCTGACTCCTGTCCTGCCTTTCACTGCAGGCTAGACCAGAGCGTGTACACAGGTACAGATAAGAGATGAGAGCTCATGAAACACAGGATCCAGGAACAAGAATGGAAGAAGGGTACGGGGAAGATGGGGAGAAAGGAGGAATGAAGTGTAATGATCAACACATAAACACAGACGCAAACCGTAGGCCATTGGTCCTCAACCTTCCTAATGCTGCAACACTTTAATATGGTCCTTGTGTTGTGGTGACCCCCAACCCTAAAATTATTTTTATTGCTTGTTCATAACTGTAATTTTGCTACTGTTATGAATTGGCTGGCCCTGTGAAAGCTTGTTTGACCACCAAAGGAGTCACAACCCACAGGTTGAGAATCGCTTGCTGCCTTAGGGACATGAACAACAGAAACCATGGGGAAAGGGAAACACAGGTCAGTGGAAGATATGAAAATAATAATAATTTACAATTTATCAAGGGGTCTTAAGGGAGGGGGAAAGGAGGAACTAAGGGCTCAAATAGAAAGTAAACATGTACAAGATAATCATGGCAACATATGTACAAATATGCTAGATACAGTTGATGTATGGATTGTTATCAGAGCTGGAAGAACTCCCAATAAAAGGATCTCTTATAAATGATATAATATATATTTAATAAACTGCATTATTATTAAATATAAATATCTAATAAAATAGAATTATTTGGGGGGGAGAGCTTTTAATTTGAAACCAGTGTGTGATGGGCCGTGGGGGGATAAGTGTTGCTTGAACTAAAGTTAATTGGGCTAAAGCTTATTGCCTCTGTGTAATGGAGAAGGGCCTCAGTTCTCTCGGGCTCTTGGTACAGTGAAATGTCAAGACAGCATCCCATGCCCACTGTTTCCTTCTCTAGTATGACGCCGTCCGAATCAACCAACTCTATGAACAAGCCAGGTGGGCCATTCTCTTAGAAGAAATTGACTGCACAGAGGAGGAAATGTTGATCTTTGCAGCATTACAGGTATGAAATGTCAGAGCCACTTCTCTGGCAAGAGGCAAAGAAAGTATATTCTGGTAAAATTTTTGGACGTGTCCTTTTCTCCCCATACTGTTCGGACAAAATTGGTGAAAAAGAGGGCAGAAATGCTCCACCTCGTCCAAAGGTGTAAGCCCGGGGCATCCCAACAACAAAGACAAGAGCCGTGGGGACAGGAGGAATCACGTCTCCACAGGACAAATCACAATCAAAAGCTCCAAAATCCTTTGGACTTTGGGAAATAGGAAGCTTCCAGTACAAAGATGATTCCAATGAGAATGCTGTTTTCCACATGCTTGTCAGGAGGTGCTCGGTCTTCGAAGAGGAAGAAATGGCTCCAGGGTTCCTCTGTCTCTCTAACATCTCTACAATTTGTGTTTTCCTTTTAGTATCACATTTGCAAACTGTCCGTGTCAGCTGAGATCCTGGATCTTACAAATGAGTCTGAAGTCGATGAAGTCGAAGCAGCGCTTTCTAATTTGGAAGTTACCCTTGAAGGCGGAAAGACAGAGAACACATTGGTATGGACTTCTCAGGGACTCCAGATTGTGTGGCCTTATTGAGACGGGTTGGCAAATATAAATGAACTTTTCTCTTCTTTCTTTTTTGGCTTAAAAATGAGACAATATTTGGTTTGGTTTGATTTGGGGGAAAATATCTTCACTTTATCTTACCCCTAACAAAACTTAGACCTAATAAGAACTGATAAAATTTCCTTCACTTAGCCTTGTAAGGAACTAGAAAGCCAAACCCAACCAGTTGGCACCAAGTGAAGTTCCACCGGGGGTGAAGTGTCCCAGGGTGTTAGACCCCAAGTGAGCTCACTGAGGCTTTCAGTGACCACTTTTTTAGCAATGGGTCACCAGATCTGGGTGGGCCTTTCAGTTTCAAGCCCACAAACCTTTGCACCACCCACGAAGACATTTTCTTCCAACTATTTTATTGGCACATAATTGACAGATCATACAATTCAACAGTTCAATTGTTCAGTCGTATCAAGGAGAATTGTACAGTCATAACCCAATCCATTTGAGAGCATCCCCTCACCCCACCCATGGTGTAAGACACTTTTTTTACTATTCATGTCAATACTTTTGTATTGTATGTCTTCCTAGGGTGTCGAGGATAAAACTGTTAAGGATTCTTCACTAGTGTGGGACACAGAATTAGTCCCTTAGCTTTAGGGGAGAAAAAACAGCCTGTCCATTGCATGGAGTGGCTTTGAGAATATTGTGTGTTAAGCATTTTTTTAAAGCTTTGCTGATATGAAGCCTCACCACCTGCTTGCCCCCTTCACATCTTGCAGCTCAACTGGTCTTGGGGGAAGTGAGGTTCTTTTGCCACGTGCTCTCGTGAAAAGTTCCTGAATCTTTTTAAATTCAGGAAATAAAAGACTTTCAGTAACACATACAGACATAAAACTGTTTTATCACCCTTTGTTCCTTATCCCTGAAATATGGAGGAATGCCAGCGTTGTCATCAAAAGGCGCCTCCTGTTTGATGCATTCGTTGGGTGCCACCCTCCTCTTTGAGCCTTACAGTGCAGTCACCCTGAGCCAAAGAGGTGGGCCCCTTGTAACAGCTTAAGCAGTAGTACTAGATAAGAATGAGTCACTGCATTCTTATGCATGTAAGTGTGTTCGCTTATCATCAAAGACCTTAAAATAGGAAGTAATAGTACATAAAATCGGATACTTAATACAAACGAAATGCCCAGATAGAGAATGCGGTCTCACTTGGCATGACACACATCACCTCAGAGTTGTCTTTTGTGTACATCCTCCCCTGAAGAGATACAACAGAATAATAATGCTTCTTACAGTAAATGAAATTGCCCCTACTCTTCCCTGGATATTTTTCATACCACAATAAACAATAGACTGACTATTTATTCATTTTGAAAATAGGCCCCAACCTACAGTACAAAATGAACTTTGGGCCAAGTTCCTTTTGAGCGTTTAATCAGTAAATGAGATGTAGCCAGCGTTACCCACCCTCGTGTAAATATTATAAAATAGTTTATCTTTCAAAAGAGTCCTTGCTAACTCAAATTTTTAACACGAATGGTATGTACAGGGAGTTCTTGGTCAATTTCCTTGTCTTTTTTTCTTTCATTTTTTTATGATATATGACTATGAGTCAGAACTGACTCAAAAACAGTAGTTTCAACTGGTACAACATAACAATGTAGTATGCAATGGTTACCTAGCCAGACAACAGACCTGAGTCAGTCACCCCAAGGCCCCTTTTATGTGACTCATTCCACTCCCCACCCTTCCTGATTCCCCTTGAAATGTAATTAGTGTTCCAGGGGAACTGAATTTTTTTCATTTTGCTTAACTCTAAACTATTTGAATTGAAATAACCATATTTGGTGAATAGCTATTGTATTGGACAGTGCAAGTATGGTGTCTCAACACTACCTGTGAAATTGCTGCATATGAAATATTATCTGTTTTTCCTTAGGAGGACATTACTGATATCCCTAAACTAGCAGATAATCTCAAATTATTTAGGTGAGTAACCCTAAAGCCAGGGGAAGGGGCAACTGTTAACAACTTTCTTCAAGTAGAGAGGCTAGGAGCGTAAATTGCCCATCTGTTTAAACAGGTTCAAGGTTCAATGGTGAAAGAATCATAGGCTTTGGTATCACTCAGATTGGCTGACTTCTAACACCATGAAGCACACCAGCTGGGTGACCTTGAGCGATGTCCTTACATTTCTGGTCTACAAGATGGGAACATACTTCCTCTTGGGTTTACTTGGGATGATTAAATAAAGTAATGAACATAAAGCGTTTAGCACAGTGCTCAAGAAATACGGGGCATCGATGTCGAGTCCATTGGCAGTAAGAAACGTGAGGCCAGACTGGACTTCCGGTGAGGGTCCACCTCAGAAATTTAAACTTCTGACACCACTGGAAGGCCTTTTCACAGTTTAGAAACCAATCAAATCTTGGACTTTGATCCTGAGTAAAGGGCTGTCATTTTATCTACTTCAGTTTCTGATAACCTTGCCACTGGCCTCAAGCTGATAGGAAACACTTTAGAAAAGCAGGGCCATGTTTGTTCCCATGGAAATAAGGGCTGTCTCCATTTATGATGGTGCCAAGGTGGGTTAGGTTAAAAGACAACAGGTCGCTTTGAAGTTCTTTTTTTTTTTTTTTCAGTTACTTTGGTCCCTTTACAATTTGTTGACCCTCCTTTAACAAACCAACATTTCATTCATGTCAATTCGGCTTCAAAAGAAATCAGGGTTAAAAAGAAAGACAGACAGACACCAGGATTTCCTTTTGATAAGATAGAACATAAAGAATGACTTGGCATGAATAAGTAGTCATAGATCCAGTACAAATTGGAAACAAGCCCCCTCCCCACCCCACCCCCATAACAATAGTCATCTCTTGAGTTTATGCAGGTTTTGTGTATTATATGATCACAGGAGGTCGTCTCAAGCAATAGAATCATAAATTAGCTTCTATGACAGAAATAATTGCCATTGGGTATCAGTCCTATTGTTAGTGTCAGAACTCCAGAAGGTAACTATTGAAATCCACAAATATGTCTTTCCAAAGTATTAAAAATTGTTCTGTAAAGAAATGGGGCTGTCACATTATCCACATGCAAATCCAGCACTTCATAAACAAAACTACAGTAACTCCCTTCGCAGAGATGTTTCTGATGAAGGAGGTCATATGCTGGAGTCTGTCTAGGCAGACACATCGATAAGGCTGTGCAGAACTCTTATTCCTGGCTTTGGACAGGAGTGCTAGACTCATACTGACAAAGTCACCCTCGTATGTGTTTCCATCTTTTCAAAGGTTGGAGAATGTCAACTGTAATGCTCGCTATGTGTCAAGGAAGGCAGGAAAAGAAAGAGGGAGGGGGAGAGAGAGGGAAGGTGGGGAAAAAAAAGAAGGAAAATGGAGTTTTAGTCTGTGTGTGGCGTTTAACAAGCCCTGGGCCTCTTTTTCGTTATCAGTACAGGAGGACCGGACTAATCCTTTGATTTCCAGGGTTCCTTGTTTCCTTTTCTTCTTTAACAGTCAGGTTCTTTCGGGTTCTGGCCACATAGATCTAATCTTAAGCAATCCCTAATCTCGCTATAAGTCCATAGGCGTGCTGGCTAAAAGGAAAAGAAGAGAATTGCAAATAAAAAGCTGAGCCTGAGGCAAGACTAGGAAATCCCAACTTGCAGAAAATAAAGAGGAAACCTCCTTGTACCCATGAAACCTCGGCAGCCCAGGAGGATTCAAGGTGCAGGCGGTTGGTCCCACCAGTCTGGGGCAGGGGTCCAGATGACCTCTGGAACAATAGAGTAACAGCCAGAGCTGGATTCTGCATCCAAGGGAGGGACATTGCTGGGACTTCCCTTGTAGCGAGGCGTAGAAAAACTCATCCGCCAGAGAAAAGTCTTCCTGCCATTGGGTTCTGTGTAGGGAAATCAAAAGGCTCTCCAGAGAATCAGAACTCAGGCCTGTGCCACACACAGGTGTGAGTCTATATGCAGATGTGTCCTATTCAAAGCCCTTACTGAAAAATCAAATAGACGCTAGTCGAGGAGCACAACCTTATGAAATCCTAGCAAGCGTAGTGGCAGAGACCCTCAGAGGGAACTACCTGTTGTCTAGTATGTGCAGGCCCCCAACAGAAACCACTCATTTTTTTAAAAATCTTTTTATCAAAAAGACAGCTTTTAAAATCTTTTTTAACTCATCATAATCCATTCATTGTTTCAAGCATTTGTATATTTGTTGCCATCATCGTTCTCAAAACATTTTCTTCTATTTGAGCCCTTCTATATCAGCTCCTCCTTTTCCCCCTCCCTGGCTCACCCTGCCTCCTTCATGAACCCTTGATGATTTTCATTTTTTTTTGTCATACACTGTCTGATGTCTCCCTTCACCCACATTTCTATTGTCTGTCCCCCACACGAGAAGGGGGGTATCCTATGGAGATCCTTATTCTTTACAAAAATGAGTTCCCAATAAAATTACTCACCTCGGGAGCTAACAAGATACCATAAAACAGTGATGACAAAGCCACCAATCAGAGGATTTGCAGTTTCCCTCATTTTAGTACTAAAACAATCTGAAGGACCCTTGATGGCATAGAGAATTGCACAGTATGATGCTCACTACAAGGTCAGCAGTCTGAAACCGCCAGCCGCTCTGGGGGAGAAAGTTGAGGCTTTCTACTCAAGGAAAGATTTACAGTCTCAGCCAGTAGGTGCAGCTCTCCAGTGTCCTAGAGGGTCACTGTGCGTCAGAACTTAATGGCAGTAAGTGGCTTGAGAACAATCTGAAGGAATCATAAAACAAATATGATTAAAATTATTAAGTAAATTTCAAAAGTACATATTATAATAAAGGAGGAAGGCAGTATCAAAAAGAATTCCCAGAAGCAAAATATATAGTTGTAGCAATGGAAAATCCAATAGCACCTTAAACCTTACATTAAACGTCACAGCTGAAATTACAAAAAGGTAGACATGGAAAATAAGTGTGCCTAGATTTAAAAGGTCCAATACATGTCTCCTAGGAGTTTCAGAAGAAAGAATGGGAGCGAGTGAGTTTGAGAATGCTTGAGGATTTTCCATAACATTGAAAGACAAAATCCGCAAGGAATCACAAACGCCAAGTGTATAACAAATCACATGAATTAGGATTTGATGAGCCAACTATTAGCAAGACTTTTCAAAGCAGATATGCTACAGAGTAACGACAACTAGAAAGGCAGCAGACATTTCTCTAGCAACAAACACAGGTTGGAATTCATCTTCAAAAGCCTACAAAAGATAGCAGTTTACCTGGAATTTAGTGCTCTAACAAACCACCTTTCAAAATCAATCCTAGTGGTTAATTAGATACTTAATTGTAAACATAATGATTGATGCAAAGAACTGTTGAGCATGACTACAATTCATTTGGAATAAATAAGAAGGATGCCGAAGCATTATAGAGAGGGGTTACACTTCACTTTTATTCTTTGCAGCATTTCTTGAAGCTCACTCCTCTGGCGTGTGAAACCCAGGCCAACCCAAAGGTCAAAATTGCCCCATTACCTGCTCTGCCCTTCACACTCTGAACTTTTCTAGCTCAGGTACAAAAGTTTGCTATCCTCACCGTTGGATATCGTCTCCCACCTCCACCCCGCTTCCCCCACCCATGAACTTTAAAAATACTAATATGGTCTACCTAGAATAGCTGTAGATTTTAGTGGTTTCCATCGCACACCGGCACTTTCTGGGTGGTTTCTATTTAAAAGAACAAAGAAAACTACAGGAAAGCATGTCCGCTTTTATGTTTGATATCTTGAAGCCGTTCATCCCCACAGCCTTTTCATATCCCCAAACCGTGCAGGAACTCCAACATTCATTAGATGGGGTGTTTTCCACATCCTCCTCCGGGATCTATGGAATCCATCCCGACTCAAGACCCCGCCCCGTGTCAGAGCAGGACTGCTCCAGAGGGGTTTCGGTGGTGGGGCTTTCCAAAGTCAATGGCTAAGTCTTTCTCCCAGAGTGCCTCTCAGGAAGCATAAGCCTTGCAGTTAGCAGGCCTGCGTGTGATGGACTCGTGTCCATCATAATCTACTGAACACTTAGCATTGCGCTGGAGCCTTGGTGGCGTGCTGAGTTACACGTGAGGCTGCTGACCACAAGGTGAGCGATTCGAACTCACCGGCCACTCCGTGTGAGGAAGATGTGACTTTCTCCTCCCCTAAACAGTTAACGGTCTCAGAATCCGCCAGTGTGACCCTGGCCTATAGTGCCCCTACGAGTCTAAATCCACTCCAGGGCGTGGAGTTGAATGAGTTATCGAAGCACTAAGCTAAATAGCTTGCATAGCCTGTCTCCTTCAATTCTCATAAAAGCTCTGTGAATTAGAGACGATTGCTATCCTTTACAGAGGGGCATCCTTTCAGAGCCACCCAGGCAGCCAGAATACCTCAGTCACCCGTCTAATCAGCAGTGTTAGGAGGGGACCCAGGTAGTCTAGCTCCTGAGCTCGTGGAGGATCCTGACCAACCAAAACATATTTCTGATTTCTAGAAATGAGTTAGTAACATGACATGTTTCTATAAAACAAAGAGCATGGTGTTTACAAGGATCTATGGAGAACCTTGATGGGCTGAAATCTGTAATACATGCGATATTCTAGATGGCTGTTTCAATGCTTGCTGTATCTTCATTTTCAGACCCAAGAAGCTAATGTTAAAAGCTTTCAAGCAATATTGGTTTGTATTTAAAGACACATATGTCACCTACTTTAAAAATAAGGAACTCGAACAAGGCGAGCCAGTGGAAAAACTGAATCTTAGAGGTAAGAATAGCTAATGTCCTGCCTCTTGCCACATTTTGTCATGACCCAGCCAGAAGATTAAGAGTGAGGCTCCTACAAGGAAGGTTTCATTCCAGAGGGCATCTATAAAACACTGTTTCAGGGGACTGAGCCCCGGTGGCCTAGTGGTTGTGTGCAGGACTGCGGCCCCCCTGGATTGGTGGTTCAAATCCAGCAGCAGCTCTCCAGGAGTAAGGCTGGGCTTCCTACTCCCACCAGAGGGCAGTGATGATCCCCTCCCCCCCCCCAAAAAAAAACACTGTTTCAGGATGGCAGCCTGCATCTCCTGCTCTCCCTGGAACATGAGCCTTAGGGCGGAAGTGTGGTATTTTTTGCATCCTGTTGTCCCTTCCTTCTTTCCTATTGTACCCAGATTCTATGGAACATTACTAGCTGGCGTTGTAGTGTCCTGAAAAGCTTTATGAACTGAAAAACAGATTTAATTCAATGCAATTTTATTGTGTATCCTAATTTCTGAAAGGGATCATATGAGTATTGGTAACTCTGTACTGACAGAACTATCTTGTTAACCAGTACAGTTAATTTCCTTGGCATGGTGGCAGTCAGAGACTTCCTGCGCTTTATTTTCAAGTTTGTTTATATGAGAGGTTATGAGTGAGGTTAGGTGCTCTAGTGATCCAGTGGATACACATGGGGCTGCTAAAAGCAAAGTTGGTCGTTCGAAACCATCACCTGCTTTTCAAGAAAAAGATGAAACTTCTTAGTCTTATAAAGAGTTACCGTCTTCCTGGTGGCGTAGTGGTTGTGCGCGGGACTGCGGCCCACTGGGACGGAGGTTCAATTCTAGCAGTGGGGCTGGGCCTCCTACTCCCACCGCCGGAGAGCAGTGATACCCAAAAACAAAACAAAACAAAACAAGAGTTACCGTCTTACTCTTCAGCCCGACTCCAGTCTGTGCTCCAGCTGCCTTCTCTATGGCAACCCACAGCCCCAGCATCACAATTAGTTACAATGAGCCAGACTGTGACCTAGGTTTATTTTGTATCCCTAATCATTACATGGAGGATTTGGAAAAGGTGTTTATTCATCTTGGACTCATTATGGACAGGACTGACCAGATTGTTCAAGATGTGATGAAGGAGATTGAAGGCCATCACATTGTGACCCTCTGTGTGCTCAAGGGGGGCTAGAAATTCTCTGTTGACCTGCTGGATTACATCAAAGCCCTGAACAGAAGTAGTGCTAGATCCATTCCCATGACTGTAGATTTTATCAGACTGAAGAGCTACTGCAATTGCCAATCAACCAGGGCCATAAAAGTAATTGGTGGAAGTAACCTGTCAACTTTGACCAGAAAGAATGTCTAATTGTTGAGGATGGCATCAATACTGGTAAAACCATGCAAACCCTGCTTTCCCTGGTCAAGAAGCATAACCCAAAGATGTTCAAGGTTGCCAACTTGCTGATGAAAAGGACTCCTTGAAATCTTGACTTTAGACCAGATTTGGTTGGCCATGAAATTCCAGACAAGTTTGTGGTAGGATATGCCCTGGACTACAATGAATACTTCCGTGGCATGAATCATGTCTGCATGATCAGCGAAACTGGAAAAGCAAAATACAAAGCCTACACGGAGTTGCCAAGCTGTGCATTGGAGCACTGCTAGATCAGGCACCCCCACCCCCCACCCCACCACCACCACCACCACAAATGAACACCTTTTCCAGCCCTACGACTACCTGCTGACTTATTAGTACCTGCTGACTTATTAGAGCTCCCTGCATGGCCCTTCTCAGAGCACGGTTGGGCCTGGTGCATAGAGAAGCCTTTGTTTGCAATAGAAGCTCATTTCCCTTTGGGGTTGGCTTATTGTGTGACTTGGAAGAGTCTCTGAAGCCAGACTGCTAAGGGTTGAAACAAATGAAATTGTTCCCGTCAGAAACAGTGAAGAGGGAAGATAGATTCGATTTTTTCATTGATAATTTACTTTTAAAATTAAAAACAGCCCAGAGGTGATTGGTTTATGGTTCTCAGACCCCTGGGTGCTTGGGAGAGGTAAGAGGTAGCCAGAATGCATGTGGGTGACAGACCCCGAGCCGCTTGCTGGTGACCAGGCTCTGTGGGGCCTTGGGTGACTTTTCGCAGTATGTCAGTGGCAGTAACTGTTGTCCCACTTGTTCAGATTGTTTCTGGTGAACCTTTGCAAACAGTTGCTTTTAAATATAAGTAAATACACTGAAGAAGGGGAGAAAAGCATTGTCATCTCAGAAACCCACAGGAGCAGTTCCACTCTGTCCTCCAGGGCTGCTGGGAGTCAGAGTGGACTTAGTGGCAGGGAGTGTTATGGTTTGTGGTTTGTGGTTATGAGTATGGCTAGCCAATACCTACTTTAAAATGAATTCTGTTACGCATGTTAATTGCTCCCAAAGCCAACACCTCGTGACTCTGGAGCCCATTCTGGCATGCAATCACCCTATAGGTTGTGATGCCGGCTGTGTGCTTTATGGAAACAGAAGGACACATTTTCCTCCCCTGGATTTGAGCCTCCAGTGGTTTTGAATAGCAGCTGAGCACTTAACCACTACACCACCAGTGCACCTCACAGTATCATATAAGTCTTACTGTGTTACCCAATGGCTGATCGTATCAACTTGTCCCTCCATTTTGTCAGAAAAGGACCAAACCTGTGGCCAGTGTCCTTACTTTAGATGTCCATCTGTCTGTTGTAGTACAACAAGTTTGCCAGAACTCACTTCTGCCCCCGTTTTGCATCACGCAGGCTGTGAAGTTGTGCCAGATGTCAATGTCGCAGGCAGAAAGTTTGGAATCAAGTTACTAATCCCTGTTGCTGATGGTATGAATGAAGTCTATCTGAAGTGTGACCATGTAAGTAAAACCACAAATATGCAAGTCGCATTGGCCCTTTTTAAGCAGAAGGGTTAAGCACATAAAATGTTTTCTTTAATCAGAGTACTCTTATATCTGTCAGCTATTGCTTTGTAACAAACAACCACAAAAATAACAGTGAGATATAATGACAAACATCTCTTTCTGAAGCATCTGCAGATGAATCAGGGCTGAATGATTCAAACTATATTACTCTTATGCAAATAACACACGTCTTCTGCATTTGTTTGTCAGTTGACAAACACATCCCCAAGACCGCCACACACACACACAAGAAGTATATTTGTAAATGCTGCAACACCAATCTTTTCAGCATATTGCTGTAGTGTCAGCTTCAAGATCCCTCGTGACATAGTAGCGATGTGTTGGGCTGCCAATTACAAAGTCAGCAATTCAAAACCCCTAGCCACTCCTTGCAAGAAAGACAGGCCTGTATACTCTGGTGAACAGTTACAGTCTTGGAAACTCACAAAGGTAGTGTCCTCACTGTCCTATAACCTTGCTGAGTCCGCCTGGACTCCGTGGCAGTGAATTTGTTTGGTTTGCTTTCAGTTGGGTCAGCTGGGCAAATGTGCTTCAAGCCATAACGCTCATGAGGCTGTGGGCCCATATCTGTGCCGTGAGTACTTATTCCAGCTTTCAAGCTGCATGGAGAAAGCGCAATGCATAGCTATGGCAGAAGTGCAACAGAACAACTAGACGCCTACAAATCCTCCTGAAACTTAGGCCTAAAATGATCACTGTCAAGTCCACTGATGGGCCATTAGTCAAAGAGAGCCACATGACTGAGTTCGAAATCGAGGGGTGGACCATTCTACTTTGGCTCTAGTAAGAAGGAACGTCAACTTATGTAGCCAAGGGCACAGGATGGTTCAGACTGTGACCAATAACTCAATGTGCCATAGCTAGTGCTGCCTTGAAGAATTCAATTCATCAAAGAAATCCTCTCTGCGGCCACTTGACTTCAATCCCTAAGATCCCAAAGAAACGAAGACATTTCCCACCAGTAGCCTTTATTCCTACCTAGGGGTTAAAATCTTTATTATGGATGTGATAGCAATAAGAGCACCATGGGATATCAGTTAATGATTTCTTCTGCCTTGTAAAAAGTGGAAGTGTGTATCAAGAAAGACTCTGATGTAGTTTGTCTTCCTTCCTGTCTGTGCTCCATGATACTATTTTGTGCTCCTGGTTCATGATGAAGACATACCTCCCAACTACCCCCTTAATACCCAGAAACTCAAGACGGGGCTCAAAAACTGTTGCTGGGTGTTGAATCGGGTGACTAATTTAAATTGGGTGACTGGGTGTTAAATTGGGTGATTAGGCATGTGACTTCACATCTTGTGGAAAGATGGAACGTGATGACTTTGTGTTAAAATGAATAGCAAGCTCGAGGTATGCTTTGTTCCCAAAAGTTGACTTTGCCTTTTGGGGCAGTCACCTAATCTAGTGTCCATTTGAAGATTCAGAGTGTAGGGAAAGAGTTTCACCTGTCAATCTGGAGATAGCTAATGAGACCTCTGTGTGGACATGGCCTTCTCCTGAAAAGTGTGGGAAATGTGATAATTCCTTCTTGGAGGCAGAGACTCTATGTCTCTACTCATTCCCTGGGAGACATTTCAGCTGAGAAGATACATGACAGCATGCTGACAGATCCTGAGTCCTGGTAACTGGAAGAGCCTGTCAGTGCTGAGATGTTTCCACCGCCACTGGCTACACAAGACTGTGCACCCACTGGCCTGTGATTATCCTGGTGTTGTTGCATGTGCTTCGTGAGTCTGAAGAGGACTTATAGATTGGTATCAGACATATGGGCTAACATCAGATTTATGGACTTGGACTGAACTGAGTTGGGATGTTTTCTTAATGTACAGTTGCTCTTATATATAAACCTCTCCCATATATATACACACACATATATGTATTTGCTTATGAATTTGTTTCTCTAGTCTACCCAGACTAACACCCCCTTGAACTTGTTTCTCTGCCTTTTCATGCGTACTACAGGAGAATCAGTATGCCCGTTGGATGGCTGCCTGCATCTTGGCATCAAAGGGGAAAACCATGGCAGACAGCTCCTACCAGCCTGAGGTCCTGAGCATCCTTTCATTCCTGAGAATGAAAAACCGGAGCTCAGCTTCTCCGGTAGCTTCTAGTGTTGAGAACATGGACATGAACCCAGAATGTTTCGTGTCTCCTCGATGTGCAAAAAAACACAAATCTAAACAGGTACCACATCTTCTCAGAGTGATGGTTTTGCAATGAATGCTTTTTTTTGCTCTGAAAAAAATGAGGAATCCCATTGGATTGGTGAAATCACCTTGAAAAATCAGCTACTGAGGAAATTTTAAGATGGACTGGACATGAAATGATAATGAAGAAATGATTGTGAATTTTGATGCCTGAGCTAAGAACATGGGTATGTTCTTGGATTGAATTTAATTGAGAGTGAAATTATGTGATCCTCACAAATTAAAGATCAAATGTAGGTTTATTCTAAGAGTAAGTGAGGAGTCCCTAGGTGGTACAACCAATTAAGCTCTCAGATAATACCAGAAAGGTTGGCAGGTCAAACCGCCTCAGAGACACCTCATAAGAAAGTCCTGGCAACCTCTTTCCTAAAGGTCACAGTCATACTCTGAAACATATGGAACCAGCATGAGAAGGACATACCTGGACAGCACTTGGTCAGGGTAGGTTCCCAGTTGAACTGTGTAACTGTGTGGCCAGTAGGTAACACAGATGAAATGATTACAGTAGAATCATTGCCTGTGGGCAGTACTAGAAAGAGTGTCTCCAAGCATTTCCATCTGCCTGCTACTAAGAAAGTGCTTATGTGCTGGCTGAGCCTGTTTCTGCCCACCCCCACCGCCACCCCATATCCATGTCTTATAGAAAACAAGAAAAAGAATAAAGAATAAAAAGATAAGAATGAATTTCTTGGTTAGGGTTAGAATTTTTAAAATTAAAATTAATAAAAAGAATGAACTTCTTTGAGGAGTTGCACTTGGAATTTGCTTCTTTTTTTTTTTTAATTCATTGGGGATCTAGACCTATTGGGGTATTTAGCAAGTAGTCAATGCAAACTGAGAAGAGTCTGATGTCTGCTTTTGCTTAGCTGGCGGCCCGGATCCTAGAAGCCCACCAGAATGTGGCCCAGATGCCCTTGGTTGAAGCCAAACTGCGGTTCATCCAGGCTTGGCAGTCTCTACCTGAATTTGGGCTCACCTACTACCTTGTCAGGTAACTGAGATTTGTTAGCTTGCTTCTCACTTTTCATTAGATTTTCAGTGTTTCACCTGGAGATAACTCCATTCTCACTTAGTTTAAAGTATAGTCTTCTTTTCTCAGACTCCTTCTCTTATTAGGTGTCAGGGAGTTGCTTCCAATTCTCAGCAATTCTGTGTACAGAAGCAAAACGCTACCCGGTCCTCACAATTCTTATGTATGAGTCTATCGTTGCATCTACTGTGTTGATCCATGTCATTGAGAATCCTCCTCTTTTTTTCTTTTTGATCCCCTACTACACCAAGCTTGATGTCCTTTTCCAGAGATTTGTCTCTTCTGATAATATGTCCAAAGCACTTGTTTCTAAGGAACTTTCTGGCTGTACTTGCTCCAAGACAGATCTTTTTGTTTTTCTGGAAGCTCATGTTATAGTCAATATTCTTTGCCAAGGGTATAGTGCAATTGCATAAATCCTTTTTGGAGCTTCCCTATTTAATGTCTGGGTTTCACATGCATATGTGGCAATTAAAAATACTATGGCTTGGGTCAGGCACAAAAAAGTGTTTGCTCTCTAACACTTTAAGAGGTCTTTTACAGTAGATTTGTCCAATGCAGTGTGTTCTTTGATTTCTAGACTGCTGCTCCCATGAATGTTGCTTATGAATCCAAGTAAAATGAAATCTTTGACCACTTCAAGCTTTTCCCCATGTATCATGATGTTGTCTATTGGTCCAGTTGTGAGGAATTTTGTTTTCATGTGTCGAAAGCAGTTATTTGCAATGAAGAAGTTATTGGTCTTGCCAAATTCTTTCATGTGATAGAATTCTATCCGCTTTGTTTGTATCACCAGAGTATGTTTGCCAACTGCTGACCCTTCCTTAGAATGCAAACCTTTCACAAATGGCTTGAAGACTTTTGGTGGCTCACAACATATTTCCATTCACGTTTCCATTCCTTCTCTTCAAAGTACTAATTAATACCCCTAAAAGTTGGGGAAGTGTGGGAAGGGAATTTTCATATTTTTTAAAGATTTGACCCATTTAGGATAACTACAACTGCAATGCCAAAGAGAATATGTCACCTATCAATTTTATGAAATCTCTGACTCTGTGTTCTCTCAACCCTCACTCCCACCACCTTTGGGTTCACCTATTGTCTTGCAGGGTAACTTCACAGAAGTTTTAGGTTTCCAAACAAAGATTCTCAATATATTATGTGCCATCTTTTTATGTAGACTTTTTTGCTAGAGAACCAAATTCCACGGGTTTGAATATTTCTTCGTCTTCAGGGCCTTCATATGTCCCACATAGTCCTCCACCTTAGAGATGAGAAATAGATGAGCTTTTCATAGATGAGAAAATTCAGGGGGAAAGACTCTGCCATCAAGTTGATTCTGACTCATGTCAAGCCAAGAGGACAGAGGAGACCTGTCTAAATGGTTTTCCAAGACTGTGATTCCTTATGGGAGTAGAGAGCTCCTTATTTCTCCTCGAGATAAGAATACTAAGTTTCAGAAAACAGCGGAAGTGACTTGTCCAAGTTCATCTCCATGTCAGGAACACAGAACCCATGTCCTCATCCACAATATCCACAGATTATGATAGCTCCACCCAACCATATAAAACAAATGACTCCCCTACATATCTCCACAAGCATGCCTATAAATTAAGTTATATTCTTAATTCAATAAGAAATATCCATACTTAAGGAAACTTTTCCTTAATCTGACATGAAAACATAATCCTTCCTGCTTAATCCTTCCGGCTCTCAGTTTGCAAGCCAGGTTGGAAGGTGCATTTGTTTTAAAGCCTTCATCCTTTTCTTTAAGGTACAGTTTTCATTTATTTTATGCCCTATTTCCAGACACCGAGCTTCTCTTTCCAATGCTTGTCTCAGAGAAGTCACTCCTGCTTCCATCCCCATGATGGAAGAGAGAGGGCAGAGTTTTGCTGGACATCTGCTTGATCACATACGTGTGTACATACACAGGCGTTATGAGCTATCCGTCTAAGATCCACCTGTTGTTGTTGTTGTTGTTGTTGTCAGTGCCATCGAGTCAGTTTCAACCTGTAGTGACTCTATACACTGGAACGCAACACTGTCCAGGCTTATGCCCTCTTCCCGTTTTTCTTATCCTTGAGTCCATGACTGCAGTCACTGGGTGAATCCACTTCATTGAGGGTTCTCCTCTTCTTCAGTGCCCAATACACTGAAAAGATGGGTGCTTGCGCCAATCACGTCGATCTTCCAGGACCACTCCAGTCATTCACTCATCCTCTGACTCTGTCATTTTAATTAATCTCGCAACCCCCTGTAATGCTGTCCCCTTTCTCTGCCCCTCTGTACACATAACTTCTTTTTTTGTTGGTTTATTTATTTTTTCATTAAATACTTCTATGAAGGTCTCTTACATCTCTTTACATAGTCCATACAGGCATCCATTCTGTCAAGCATACGTTTTTGTGCATACATTTGTGCACACGTTGCCATCATCATTTTCAAAGCATTTTTTTCTACATGAGACCTTGATACCAGCACCTCATCTTCCCCTTCCCTTCCCCACCCTTCCTCCCTCATGAACCCTTGATAAGTTAAAGATTATTATTTTCATATCTTATATTGTATTCTGTCACCTTTCACTCACTTTTCTGTTGTTTGTCCCCCTGGGATGGGGTTTTATGTGGATCCTCGTGATCCATTCCCCCTTTCTCTCCACACCTTCCCCTTATCTTCCTTGTATCTCTATTCTCATTGTTGGTCCTGAGGGGTTTATGTATCCTGGATGCCCTGTGTTTCAAGCTCTTATCTGCAGCAGAGTCCATGTTCTGGCCTAAATCAATTTGTAAAGGAGTACTGAGGTCATGATAGTGGGGAGACAAAGCTTTAAAGAACTAGAAGAAAGTTGTATGTCTAATCAGTGTTATACTGAACCCTGACTGGCTCCTTTCTTTCTTGAGACATTTCTGTAAGGGAATGCCCAATTTCTACAGATGGGCTTTGGGTCTCCATTCAATTCCCCCCACCCCCCTTCACGTTAATATGATTTTTTTCTGTGTCTTAGATACCTGTTACCTGATCCAATCGATACCTCATGGTCACATAGGCTAGTATGCTTCTCCCCTCTGGGTTTTGTTGCTTCTCAGCTAGAGGGATGCGTGTTTATCTTCAAGTATTTAAGACCCCAGACACCATATCTTTTAATAGCAAGACACCATCAGTTTTCTTTGCTACATTTGTTGATGCACCTATTTTGTCTTCAGTGATTGTGTTGGAAAGGTAGCAACACAGAATGCCAGATTATTAAAACAAAGCGTTCTATGTTGAGGGAGTACTGGAGTCAAGGCCCAACATCATTCTCCTACCTTAATTCTTAATATATAGTTATAAGTAAAGAGATCTCTTTCCCTATCTTTATATATAAATATATTTACATATGTACATGATGGTATTTAGACCTCTGAAACTGTCCTTTGCCTCCTAGTTCTTTCCTCTGTTTCCTTTTATTTTCCTCTTGTCCCACTATCATCTTCAGCCTTCATTAGAGTTTAGCAATTCCTTGCTACTACATTGCATCCTACATCCTTCTCTCCATTGATTTTAGTTCAATTGTTGCTCCCTTGTCCCTTAGTTGGTTGACACACGCCCCCACACAAATTCCTTTCTCCCACCTCCCCTTTGCCGGTGTCTCCCCAGAACCATTGGTCCCATTATTTTCATCTTCAAATTGTTTATCCCACCTATCCTATCAAATAGACATGCAGAGACATTAATAAGCACAAAAACCAGGCAAAGTCAAACGAAACAACAGCTAAAACAAAAAATAAAATAACAACAACAAATATAAAGCCAATAACAAAAATGGAAAAGCCTGCGAATTGCTCCAAGTCTGTTTCTTTACCTTTAGGAATGTTTTACAGTTGAGTCTGATGGGTTCCACACTCTGTCCCCAAGGTGTGTTGTGTTGCTTTCCCAGGGATTTCATTGCTTTGCTCCTCTTGCTGCTCTGTTGCATTTCCTTTACTGTTTTGCACCAGAGTAATGGGGTAAGATCAGGCACAGTCTCCACGCTGTGTCTCCAGTGCTGTCCCTGTAGAGCTATGATTCGGTGAGAGACCTGCTAGAGGAATACCATCTTCTGCACTTGCTGGACCAGAATGTGTTCTCCTCACACTCCATCCCTCTTCATTTCTCCTGTGTGCTCTAATAAAATGTCCCCTTCTCCCCAAGCTGCAGCTTTAGTGCTCGCCTCTGAAATCCATTCTTCCACACAGTTGGAATTGGTACGGACTCCACTGACCTCGCTATTGGTTCCCTGGACATGCCACTATGTTGTAGTCACATCTTGGCTCACTGGGTTAAAGCCTGGTCTCTCTCTCCCTCTCCTGTGAAGATATACATATATGAATAATACCCACCTCTTGAGTGGGTCAGTGCTCTCTTCCCTCTCTACCCATTTTTCTCTATTTCTCTCTCTCTCTCTCTCTCTCTCTCTCTCTCTCTCTCTCTCTCTCTCTCTCTCTCTCCCCCTCTCCTTTTCCCCTCCTCTGTGGTTGGCTGCTGTTTGTATACCTGGATTCATTTTTCCTTCTGCCATAGTGTCATAGTACATGGACCTTGCCCCAGGAAAGTGTGTGTACATAGTAAGTTTGCCCCTATGCCCCATTTTTTAAGCTTACCTCAGTGAACTCATGGTATGCTTGCCCTCTTGTGCTTGTCTTACTTCACATGGTATACTTGCCCTTTTGTGCTTGGCTTAGCATAATTTCCTCCAGTTTTTCCCTTGCAGCAATGTGCTTCATGTGTTTGTCTCTGTTTTTTAGGGATGCATAGAACTCCACTGTAGGTATGTACCATAGTTTTTTGATCCATTCATCCATATTGATGGACATTTGGGTTGTTTCCAACTACTTAAAATTGTAAACTATGCTACGATGAACATTGGAGCACAGATGTCTGGCTATGGTTTCTTTCTTGCCTCTTCTGGGTATATGCCCAGTAGGGGGATTGCAGGGTCTTATGGTAACTCCATTTCCATCTGTTTTAGATATCGCCAAATCAATTTTCATAGTGATTGTACATACCTACATGTACACTAGAAATGGATAAGAGTTCCTATCTCAGCGCAGTCCCTCCAATACTTGCTGTTTTCTGAATTTTTGAATTGGGCTATCTTTTATGTTATTAGGTGGTATCTCATTGAGGTTTTAGTTTACATTTCTCTTATAGTTAGTGATCAAGAACATTTTCTCATGTTTATTATCCGTTCAGATTTCTACCCTTATGAAACTTCTGTTCAAGTCATTTGCCCACTTCCTCAGGGGGCAATTAGGGTTTTTTTTCCTTTTTGGAAGCTAGCAGAGTATTGTAGATTTTAGTAATAAGGTCTTTGTCTGATGTGTTACGCTAAAGATGTTTTCCCAGTCTGAGGGCTCTCTTATTACTCTCTTGGTGAATTCATTCAATGTACACAGTATTTTATCTTCAGTATATCCCAGTTGTCAATTTGTGACTCCTCTGTAATTGTATCTTTCCCTATTTCCAATAGCCTATGTATTTCCTGTACCAAGGTTCTCAGGTTTGTCCCTAATTAATGGCCCTAATAGCTTGGGGTTTTACCTCAAAGTCCATGATCCATCTTGAGTTTATTCTTGTGCGTGGAATGAGGTAAAGGACTTGCTTCATTTTTCTGCAGGTAGATATCCATTTTTTTTTTCTAGCACCACTTATTGAAGAGGGCATCTGCTTCCCATTTAATATTTTAGGGCCTTGATCAAAAATCTGTTGTCTGTATGCTGATGGTTTTTTCTGGGCTTTAAGCTGTTTTCCCTTGGCCTGAATATCTGTTGTTATATGAGGACCACACTGTTTTGACTACTGTGACTGTATGATAGATGGTAAAGTCAGGTGGAGCAAGTCCTCCCACTTTGTCCTTCTTGAAGAGTTCTCTGCTAATTCTGGGCTTCTTCCTCCTCCATATGAAATTGACAATCTGTTTTTCCAGTTTTTCAAAGAAAGATAATGGTATTTGTATTGGGATAGCATTAAACTTATATGGCTCCTTGGGCAGAACTCACATCCTTACTCTATTGAGTCTTCTGATCCAGGAGCATGGGATATTCTTCCATTTGCTGAGGTAACTCTTGGTTTCCTGTAATGGTGTTCTGTAGTTTTGCTTGTACAACTCTTTTCTTTTTTTAAGTCAAGTATATCAATAGATATTTCAATTTGTGCTTGGCTTCCGTAATCTTGTCAGATGTGTAAGGCAGTCTGATAAACTTCTGTTTACTTTTCTTTTATCCTGCCACTTAGCCATATTCCTCTATCACTTCCAACCTTCCACTTGTGGAGTTTGGGGGATTTTCAATATATAAAATCAAATCATCTGCAAACGATAGTTTCACCTCTTCCCTCCCCAGATAAATACCTTTGATGTCTTTCCTTTGCCTTATGTTGTTAGCTAGCACCTCCAGTACAATGTTGAGTAGGAGTGGGGACAGGGACCACCTTGTATGGTCCCTGTTTTCAATGTAATTTTTTTCATCTTTTCTCCATTTGCTACCATGTTGGCTGTTGGTCTTTCATATATAGCCTGCGTAATATTGATGAATTTTCCTACCATTCTTATCTTTTTGATTGCCTTTAAACAGGAATGGGTTTTGGATGTTGTCTAATGTTTTTTCCACATCTCATATCATTCCTGAAGCTGCCAGGGGCAGTATTGCCCACATTAGTAAACGCGGTTCTAGATGCTTAGACTAATTTTCTTGGGGTCATTCTTGACTCCTCTCATTCCCTTGTAATTCATATCCTACTTATCAGAAATCCTCTGGCTCTATCATCAGAATATGCCCAGAGTCTACCCACTTCTCACCATCTCCATCACCACCACTACAGTCCAGACCACCATCATAACTCACCTAAATCTTCGTTGGAGTGATGCTCTCCGGATTCCCTGCTTCCACTGCTGCCACCTTGTTTTCAATTTTACAGGCAGAGTGACCCTATGAAAATATAAGCCAGATTATGATGCACCTCTGCACAAAACCATCTCCAAAGACTTTCTCTTTTCCCCAGGGAAGAGCTAAATCCTAAAATACCCTACAAGACCTTAGATTTCTAATCTATGTCCCTCTCTCTTTCTTCATCATGTTCAGTCACTCTCTTTTTGACGGTCCTTGAGCATGCAAAAATAGACTCTTGTCATTCCACTGCTTTTTCCCTCTACCTGGAATGCTCTTTACCTTGATATCCATGTGGTTCAGTCTCTCACCACCATCCATTCTTTGGCCCAAAGTCACCTTCTCAATGTAAGGGCTTACCTTGTCTTCGTTTTTAATTACAACGTCTTCACCAGTATTCCTTCTCTCCATTCTCTGCTGTATTTTTCTTCATGTGCTTTTGTGGCTTACATAGCTCTCTCCATTAACTAAATTACAAAGAATGAAGTCAAGAACATTTTCGCTTTAGTTCACTAATACATCATGCCAACAACAGGGCATGGCACACAATTGGTACAAATTTTTATCAAAATTTGATTCTCTCTGTTCTTTTCTGGTGTCAGTTTTACCTAAAGAGTGTTTGCAGGGCTGAGCCCCGGTGGCGTAGTGGTTGTGCGCGGAACTGTGGCCCACTGGGATGGAGGTTCAATTCCAGCAGTAGGGCTGGGCCTCTTACTCCCACCACCGGAGAGCAGTGATGCCCCCCCCCCAAAAAAAAAGAGTGTTTGCAGTGAAGGTCTAATCTTCCCTTCCTTCTAATCACACAGTAAAAATATCCTTATAAAAAGTTAGTATCTCCTTGACCTATTTTAAATTCATTCTAATTTTTAATATTTCCTACTTTCTTTTTAACTGAGGTTTTCCTCTAGTTTATTTCATTTTTGGTTTTGTTTTTCTGGTATTTTTGTAAGTCTTCCAGTAAGTAAAATTCAGAATAGGTAAACCTGTAGAAATAGTGACTGGATTAATGACTAATTATGGATATGGGAGAGGAGATTGGAGAGACATAGGAAGCTAATAACAATGAGTACAGGAAGGAACAAATTATTCTAGACCTGATTATAGTGATGTTCACATAGCTATTTTTTTTTGGGGGGGGCATCATTGCTCTCCAGTGGTGGGAGTAGGAGACCCAGCCCCACTGCTGGAATTGAACCTCCATCCCAGTGGACCACAGTCCCACGCACAACCACTACGCCACCGGGGCTCAGCCCCACATAGCTATTTTTAATGACTGAACTTTTGCAGTATATGATATATAAATTATATGCCAGTAAAACTATTCAAATAAGTGAACCCTTCCTCAACCATTTTTCTGAGATACCTTACAAGAATGTTAGTATTATTTTTAAGAGATTGCCTGTTGGGCTGAGCCCCTGTGGCATAAGTGGTTGAGTGCTGGACTGCAGCCTGGGGACTTGGTGGTTCAAATCCAACAGTGACTTTCAGGAGCAGTGCTAGGTAGCTCCCACAACCACCAGAGGGCAGTGATGCCCCCCAAAAAAACAAAAAAACAACAACCAAGAGATTGCATGTGAATGAACAGTGTATTACAAGAAACGGTTGTTAACGATTTAATTAATATTGTTATCTTTCCAGATTTAGAGGAAGCAAGAAAGATGATATTCTGGGTGTTTCATACAATAGGCTGATTAGAATTGATGCAGCTACTGGGATTCCAATTACAACATGGAGGTTCACAAATATGAAACAGTGGAATGTAAACTGGGAAATTCGTCAGGTAAAATGAAGGTTTTTTTTGATACTCAGCATGAAGCATGGAAATATTCACTCAGAATTATAGATTATTCTGATTTTTAAAGAGTACCCTTGTGTTTAGAATGAACACATATGATGCCTGATAAACAGTCACACACAGTTCTAGTATGCATTGCATTGGGTACATCTGTTACACAAGACCTCTTTAGAGTATTGGAAAGCAAGGAAGTTCCTTTGAGGACTAAGGTGCACTAAGCGATGGTATATTCAGTCACCTCATATGCATGTGAAAGTTGTACATAGACTAAGAAAGACCAAAAGAGAACTGATGCATTCAAATTATAGGGCTGGCCAAGAAGATTAACAGTACTGCTTCTTAGGGTTTCCAAAAGGAAATCGTTTTAGGAGCTGGCAGTCTTATCATTCTCCTCAGAACAGCTGGTGGCTTCAAAGCACCAACCTTGCAGTTAACGTGCCAGTACTTCACCCACTCTGCCACCAGGGCTCTTGGGTTTAGACACTCTCAATCGCTGAACCTGGATTAAAGCTTCCCATTGTCTTCCATCCCACAAACTAAACCCAGGTCAGGAACGTATAATGGAAAACATTGCTGCTGATATAAAATCTCTTTTCCCTCATGCCTTTGGCACTCACATTTTTCCAGCAAAAAGTCCTCAATATAGAGTGGTGGTATGAAATTTGAGTTCTTTTTCCTCCCAAGAATCCTTCCTCGGCAGTGCTGATAACCACCTGGAAACTCATTTGTAGCCTAAAGACCTGATCTTCGATTATCTCTAATCCAGTGGTTTAAAAACCTTACTGCATATGAGAGCCGCTTGATTTAGCATTCCCCCTGAGCCAGCCAAATGTCAGAACAATTCAATACAAATCTCTGAGAGTTTTGCTGATATCAGATGGATGTTGGCTGTAAGTAAAAAATGCCAGAAAGATGTCTGCTTGTGTTTTATTGACTATGCCAAGGCATTCAACTGTGTAGACCATAACAAACTCTAGATAGCCTTGAGAAGAATTGGAATTCTAGAACACATAATTGTGCTCCTGCAGAACTTGTACATGGATCAAGAGGCAGCTGTGTGTATAGAAAAGGAATAACGCATGGTTTAAAATCAAGAAAGGTGTCAGTGTTGTATGCCTTCATCACACTTATTCAATCTGTATGCTGAGCAAACCATCAGAATCTGGATTATGGGAAGAAAAATGGCAGAGAATCAGAAGACTTATTACAACCTGCAACAGGCAGATGACACAACCTTGCTGGCTGTCAGTGAGGAGAACTTAAAGAACCTACTGATCAAGGATTGAAGCTTTCATTATGGATTACAAGTCAATGTAAAGAAGACCGAAAACTGGATCACATCATGATAAAAGTCAATGTAAAGAAGACAGAAAACTGGTTCACATCATGATAAATGGAGAAAGGTTGTTGAGAATTTCATCTTGCTTCAGTCCACCATCAATATTCCTGCAGAAGATCAAGTGACACATTTAATTGGATAAATCTGCTGCACAAGACCTCTTTGAGTTTTGAAAAGCAGGACTAAGGTGCACCTCACCCAAGCCATGGTATTTTCAAATATTTCATATTTATGTGAATGTTGCACACTGCATAAGGAAGGATGAAGGAAGTATCCGTGCATTAGAGTTACAGTGCTGGCGAAGAAGATTGAAAGTACCGTGGACTAAGAAAAGATCAAGCAACCCATTCTTGGAAGAACTACAATCAATGCTCCTTAGAAGTAAGGCGGGTAAGACTTCACCTCATGTACCTTAGACATGTTTTCAGGAGAGACCAGTCCCTGGAGAAGGACATCATCCTTGGTTACAGACGAGTCACAGCAAGAAAAGAGGGAGGCTCTCAACAACATGTAACCCTTGTGAGGGTGGCACAGGACCGGGCAATGTTTCCTTCTGTCGTGTTGCGAGTCAGTCTGTCGTTTTGCAATAGCAAAAACAACTCTGAGATTGGTAACCTGCCATCAGTGATTTTTAAAGCCCCACATGTGATCCTAAAGGATCCTAAAGGTTAAATATCATAGATGGGAACCAGCGAATCTCCCCTTCTTTAAGAGCTTATGATTTTCGGCTGGGATCTAGTGAGGAGCATGGCTGTGGGAAAACTCAGCTGGGCCATTTATTCTTTCTTGAAGAATCCACAACATAGGAACTTTTGGGGGGGAGTTCTTGTAGTTAAATGAGAGAGAGAGAGAAAAAAGGAGAGGTTAACAATAATGAGGGTACTTCAAAAGGTTCATAAGTCCATGGGAAAATGAACTAAATAATGGCATTTGCCCACAGTTTGTGATGTCCCCATGGTGGTGGTATTGTTACTTGTTGGCCTATGGTCCACGTGATACGCAGTTCCAAACCACCTGCAACTCCAAGGAAGAAAAACTGGCCTTTCTACTCATGTCAACAATCACTGACTCGGAAACCCCTAAGGGTGAAAGCTCACTGCCATTGAGTCAATGCTGAATCACAGTGACATTTCCCCGCCTGTGAGTTTAAGGGAGTAGAAAGTTCAGTCTTTTCTCCCACACAGCTGTTGGTGGTTTCAAGATCCCAACCGTGAGGATGGCAGCCCAACTCACAATTGCTACACCACCAGAGCTCCCTTGTCTGTGAGAGGAGGCTGTTTCACCAAGCATGTGGCAAGGTTACACCACAAGATGGCACAGTCAGAACAGTGATGTCTTCCAGAAGTATCCCATGAAGTACAGGGTTTCCTTCGTTCCTTGCTCCCTTCTCTAGCTTTTCCCACATCTGGCCAGGAGACTTCTTTCTCAGCATTTCATGTCAGACTATATAACCTGAACCTTCCTCTTTCTTCCAGGTGGCTATTGAGTTTGACCAAAACGTCTCCATTGCGTTCACCTGCCTGAGCGCAGATTGCAAGATTGTGCATGAGTACATCGGGGGCTACATTTTCCTGTCCACCCGCTCCAAGGACCAGAATGAAACGCTTGATGAGGACCTGTTCCATAAATTGACTGGTGGTCAGGAATGAGGCCACGAAGGTCTGCTTGTAAGATCTGCACTAACAGCAAGAAAAAGCTGCTCCTGCCCCATATGTGCAGCACAGGGATGCTAGGCTCAGAGACAATTTAAATTCACTGAAAGTCACCTATACCCTCCCTCAATTCAAACACTGTGTAACTCAACCCTTCCCTTACTTCACTATGTGCTACAAGTGATGTGGGGTGGGGGGTGGGGGGGACTCAGTAGCCTTTTCTGTACACTGGTAGGTGGGAGAGACAGCGGATATTCTAAGATGGCTTTCAGGTCCAGCATTTAGGCACAATTTTGTAACTTGCTGAACCGGTGTGTATATGGGTAGAATTCACCTCTTGTTTACACTTCATTGCTAAGTCAGTGGAGAAGACCGAAAGAAATAAAAACCAAAAGTAGCAGGTATAAATCCTATGCCACAAACTCAGCCATGAAAATAACTTCTATGAAAATAACTTCTTTAACTCCTATCTTGTCAAAAGGGTAAGGGAAGTGGTCCCCACACACAGCTTTGGGCAGGATGTGAGAGAATGTAATGACCTGGCAGCAGTTGTCATTCCAGCTACAGACCAACAGGCTTCCATGTCAACTGTGACAGCATCCACAGGGACAGTTGCCAAGGTGACCTCTAGCCAGGGTGGCCTTGGCCATCTGTCTTCTCAGGTTACTGCTCCCACCCACAAGCCTTATTCCATTCCTGATGTTCTCTCAGCCACTTCTAAGTCCAACATGAGGAATGAGCGACAGAGGGCACAGTAGAAGCCATTCTTGAACACTGACCTATGCTTCACCTACTACTCTGGAAAATGGGCGGGTTTTCCCTGTTCGTAAACCCAGCTCCCAGCATTAGCTATTCCAGTAAGTCTTGAACTGAGGTTTAGGAGAGATGGGCAGGACACGGGGCAGGCTCATTCACAGGTTCAAGGAGGACAGCTTCTCCACGGAGGACTCTTGGACCGACTCAGGTGGTGTACAAGAGTCACGCTTCATTACTACTCAGTGTATGTCTGGATTTGGTGTTCCTCAGACTCCTCCCTTTTTCCCTAAAGGCCTTTGCGCTTGGTAAATCAGCTGCCAATAATCAACATCTATTCCTCAACCTTTTGCTGGTCATTCAAGTTGTAACACCATAAGCCTGGGCCAATTAACAGCCAGCCAGAATTATTTTATGTTTTGGTTAATGAGTGACAGTGAGTGGGTTTTCCACCTCTCCTGGAGAACAGTGTGAGTGGAGGCACTAGTTGAACTTCTTTCCCAGGCACTAGTTGAACTTTCCCCCGGCACTAGTTGAACTTCTGAGGCCTAATGTAAAGCGAGAAAGTGGCTTTGGAACTTGGCACATCTGGGTCACCCCAGCAAGAACTCAGTTTGAAAAGCCCCGTGCCTTGAGTCAATACAGACCCATGGTGACCCTCATGGAAGTCCAAGAAGAACTGACCCAGAGGGTTTTCAATGACTGGGGCTTTTCAGAAGTAGATGGTGAGGCCTCTCTTCCCAGGTATCCCTAGGCGGACATAAACCTCAATCAGCAGCCAGGCATGTCAGCCATTTGCATAACTTTACGTGGAACCATGTGTCAAGCGGACTGTGCTGAGCCTGATAATGGCCATTTCTCTTTGGCTCAAGGCTCTATTATTTCAGAAACTAGTTGGGTCTTTCAGATTACAGTATATTGGGTGCGACGTTAAAACATTGCCCTTTAACATCGCGTTGTGTTTGTGTCTTTGACAACATGACCTAAGTGTGGCTCTGCACAGCCAACATTAGTCAAGCTATGCTTTTGCTCTTCAGCTCTCAGACATCTCCATGAAAGGACATGGGAGTTGACTGGCTGTAACCAAAAGCTCCCTGTTGAGGCCAACTTTCAAGGGAACATTCCTTATGGAATCACATAATGACATCCCAAAGGAATAAGTAAATGTGACTTTAGCAAAGAAAATCCTAAATAAAAAAAAAAATTGCAAGTACTGCTGCTCCAAAGAACAACTTAGAGGCCTTTTTTACTTTTACCATATTGGGATCATATGACTTCATATACTGATTTTTTTATTACTTTTATTGATGCGTGCCTTTCAAAGATGTTTGCTTTCTTAACTACACTGGATGCTGAAATCTGTACTTTTTTATTATTTGATGACTATAATTAAAAGGTTGATAAAGACTTAAAAACTGTCTCACCATGTCTTCTCTACCCAGTATCTCTAAAACTGATGGATATTTTCTCCATTACAAATTAAAGGGGGCGGTTTTCACTGTGACAGGCGCTGCTCACAGTTCTGAGAGCAGAGTCCTTCCTTTGGTGGTGGTGTGGGGAGCAGCTGAGGAGTCAAGTCCACAGAGAGGAGCTGACAAATCTCACTCAGCTGATGGTTTCAGTATTTCCCTGCTGAATCTGTCTGCGCATTTCCTGATGTTGTCAGCATTTTCTTGGGCTCTTCTTTTTCCTCTCCCACCAATTATCAGTTGACTCCACATGATGGGAGTGGTCCGTTTGGGTCAAAGTAGAAGTAAGCTCCATATCGCTTTTGAAAAGCTTTTAGTGGAGCTTTTACCAGAGGCCCACTGAGCCATCAAGAAAGGGCAAAATAAAGACACCGCCTTTAGGGGAAGCCACAGCACCTTGAATTGTTCTGCTTCGATCTGTGGTATGACACAGCATTTTTAAAAAAGAACGAACTACACCCCACAGTGTCTTCAGTGGATTGCCCCCAGAAGATCACCAGGCCTTTCTTCTGAGGTGCCTTCAAGTAGACAAACCTCGAACCATTTGCTTAGCAGCCCAGCATGTGAACGATTTGCACCCCACAGGAACTGCTTTTGGAAAAGGAGGGGGCGGGGGGGAGCACCAAGAAGCAAAGAAAGACTCTGAGGCAAAGGAACATCAGAGGCCATGAATGTTGATGACTGAATGTCATGGCCACATCTTTCTTTGAATGAAATACCAGCTCCACCCTGGGTTGGCTCTGACTCATGGGGGCAGGGAGCTCAGGAGCAGAGGCGGGCTTTAGGTGCCACAAGGGCTCCAACTCTTCGAGACCTTTTTTGTACAAAAGAACGATGCTGCCCTGCCCGGTCCTGAACCGTCTTCACAATTGTTCGAGCCCATTGTGACAGACACTGTGTCAGGAGCAGACAGATCAGAAAGAAACAAGCCAAATCCGCGGCCACTGACTTGATTCTGACTCAGGGTGACTCTCGGTTTCCAAGCCAGAGATCTTTTATGGGAGAAGAGAGCCTCGTCTTTCTCCCAAGAAGCAGCTGGTAAGTGTGAAGCATTAAACTTGCAGTTTGTCATGAGTGATTACCCAACAGTGCCACTAGGGTCCCCAGTAGCATTGATTGATTGATTGATTGATTGATTGATTGATTGATTGATGTATTGCTGCAGTTATGACGTCAATCCATACATGGTAGGGACTGTTGACATTTCCTTATTTTACAAAGGAGAAAACTAAGAGAAAGTGAAGTAATTTGCCCACGGTCATGCTGTCAATATGCTGTATGGATTTTCAAAACCAGCTTTTATTTCTTGTCCATTTTTTCTTTTTAAATCATTTTATTGGGGGCTTGTACAGCTCTTATCATGATACATACCGACGTCCATTGTGTCAAACACATTTGTACATTTGTTGCCATCATCATTTTCAAAATATTTTCTTTCTACTTGAGCCCTTGGTGTCAGCTCCTCATTTTTCTCCTTCCTCTCTCCCCTCCCTCTCCCATGAACTCTTGATAATTTATAAATTGTCACTGTTATTTCATTTCTTACACTGACCAGTGTCTCCCTTCACACACGTTTCTGTTGTCTGTTCCCCTGGGAGGGGGCTAGATGTAGAACATTGTGATCAGTGTCCCCATTCTCCCCAGCTTCCCCTTACTTTCCTACTATGGCTACTCTCATTGTTAATCCTGAGGGTGTTATCTGTTCTGGATTCCCTGTGTTTTCAGATTTTATCTGTATCTGTGTACATGCTCTGGCCTAGCTGGATGTGTAAAGTAGAATTGGGATCAAGATAATGGGGTGGAGGAAGCTTCCAGAACTAGAGGAAAGTTGTATGTTTCATAGATGCTATACTGCACCCTGACTGACTCGTCTCTTCCTCCTGACTCTTCTGTAAGGAGATGTCCAATTGTCTACAGATGGACTTTGGGTCTCTACTCTGCACTCCCACTCATTCACATTGATATGATTTTTTGTTCTGGGTCTTTGATGCCTGACAGTTGATCCCATTGTCATGTCATGATCACACAGGCTGTCAAATCCAGATTTTCCTTAACTCCAAAGATCAATAAACTCAGCCTATCAACTCCTACTTGTTTTTTATCTAGTCCTACTCTGCCTTAAGGGCTTGACCCTGCCCAATTCAGACTACCCCTGAGCCCAGGCTCACTATTGGATGAGGGTAAGTCGTGGTAGGGGGAGTGACTGGCTCACAAAAGTCTGGGAATAAGAAACAAGCTCTGAGCTTAATTTTGATTCTACAAAAGATAGCTTTCAACCCCAAAGTCAAAAAAAAAAAAAAAAAAAAGAAAGGGAAAGGAGAACTCTCATTTGAAAGTTTAATATTTTTATTGTGGGCCCTAAAAACACTACATTTTGCTTGTTTTCTGGCATGGCTTTTTTAATTACATTTCTACATTTACTCCTTAGCAAATTCTTGATTATGCTTCATACATGTAATCGCTCTCTAGCAGTATTCATTGTGTTCCCACACAAACATCCCTTACCTCCTCCTCTTTCCTCAGCAGCACCACAAATTCTCTTGAGGGAGCCTTCACTTTTGCTGTTTTGCCCATTTTCTCCTTCACAAGCCTAGCTCCAAGCACCACTGAGTCCTAGAAACCAAGTTTCTAAAAGCTGAAGGTGGGCACTTTCTTGTGTGTAAGTTTTTCTTCTCCTTTCCCAGCATCTCACTGAAGCTGTGCGGAAATGTTGAATATTGTGTGTCCACAAACAAAAAAGTCAGTCATGTCCCCAGTCTCTGATCTCTCAAATCTCTGTGCTAGTCTAGAATTCCCATTGTCTTTGGGGTAGTAGTTCCAGACTTCTTTTGAGCATAATTCATTTTAGGAGATGGAAGTTCAGCTGATAGTCTCCAATACAAGCCATCCCTGGGCCCTCAGAGTTCCACGGAATCCAGTTTGGATGGATCCAGACCAGGATAATTCAGGAAAAGCCTCTGGAAATCTCCCCACAGTGACACTGTGTGAAATGCTTATGGTTCACAATTCCCACCCCGCATCAAACTCACTTGCTTCGAGGAATTCCTGTAAGAAATGCATAAGCAGAAGGGGGATTAGAGGTTTCACTTTAGACCCAATATTGGTCTCAGAAGAAATGAAACCATAATATGTGTCAGTTCTCTTATGAGTGCTCAATGAGTCACATCTAGTCTGGAGATGCTGTTGAATTTCAGGTGGGCTATACGAAAGGTCATTTTTTGTGACTCTGTATTTCTTGAACTTGTTTTCCTTTTCCTCAACTTGAACTTGAACTTATAGCTGAGCTATGGATGACCTGCTCCACAGGTGGCTCACGGCCTTGCTTTGGCTGCTGATGTTGAATTTCTCCACTGTCCCTTCCTACATAGGGAGTCATTTTGATATTTGTGTGCTCTATCAGAAGAAATCCAAGTATACAGTCACAGTGTATGTTGTTGAAAAGAGTTTTTGTAAAGAAGAATTCTCTGGTCTTTATCAGAGTTCAATTCAAAATGGACAACACCAGTCCATTTCAGCTCACGAATGCCTCAGACATCCATTTCTATGGATTCCATTTCATTTTTGACGACTCCTAATATTCTTAGATTCATATTTGGTATATTACAAGTTCCAATTGTTAATAAATGCTTGCCACTGTTTCTTTTCATTTTGAGTCATGTCTCATCAGCAAATGAAAGTCTCAAACACTCTCCTCCACCCACATCATCATGCTTCGCTCTACTTGGAGAGAGGACTTCTTCAGTCATCTTTTGAGTGCCTCAGGAGCCATCTCTTGGCACTATGTCTGTTCTTTTGCGATACATGAAGTTTACAGGATCTGACAATGTCGTGCTACTAAGCATAAGGTTTACAGTGGCTAATTCCTCAGAAGTGGATGGTCTGCTCCATCTTCACAGTCTGTTGTTAGTCTGGAAGCTCAGCTGAAATCTGTTCAGCTTGGATGACCTTGCTGGTATTTCAAACACCAGGGACATGGCTTCCAGCATCACAGCAACACATAAGCCACCACAGTACAACAAACTGACACACACAAGTGGTAGGGTTTGATCAAAAGAACACAGCTAGAATGACATGATATGACCTCTAAGACTAGCTCTTAAAAGGTCATGAAGTTTCTGCCTTGGTCACTGGAACACAATCTAGTATTATAGTCCTGAGCCTCTAGGCAAAACTTTCAATTACCATGAGGTCACCATGCTAGAGAGGTCACAAGTCAGAGTTCTAGTTGCCATCTCAGCTAACCCAGCCTATTGGCCAAACCTTCTTTTGTACATCATGGGACTATCGAACAGAGAAGTTATGCAACCTGTCAAGGTCGGCTAGTATATGAGTAGTCTTCCCTTTTGATGTTCCTCTGCAAACAAGATCTCCTGAGCTGAAAATTTTTGACTGTTTCTTACTTATGACAAATTCCCTATGTTGATTCCTGTCAGAATCTTATTTGGGTAAGGTCTGTAAAACTCCATGGACACCTTCTTCACCCAAATATTTTGTATTATATTTCAAATGTCCATGTGGTAAACTTCTCTAGAAAAATCTTCAGCTCCCAACTGGTGGCCATTGGTTCTGTATGATATACATTTGCAGAGCTGCATCTGAGGTGGGGGTAGGAGGGGAGGAAAGAATCCCACCTGTTTCCCAAAGGAGAACACATAAGACCATGACTGGCAAATCCCTCCTTCCACTCCCACACCACATCTGCCTAGTTGGTTCTAAGCATAACACAGAAGCGAGGTTACAGCATGATAGGGGTTGATGCCAAATTCCAGGGGAGGCACTTGCCCTCAGGAACTAATTTCTCATTTAAAAGTGAGTAGCATGGGCTGAGCCCCGGTGGCTTAAGTGGTTGAGTGCAAGACTGCGGCCTGCAGGCTTGGCAGTTTAAATCCAGCAGCGGCTCTCAGGAGCAGCACTGGGTAGCACCCACGACCACCAGGGGCAGTGATGCCCACAAAAAAATTAAAAAATAAAATAAATAAAATAAAAGTGAGTGGCATGTTTTGTCCTGAGGTTTCCCTTCCTTTAGAAATGTTTTTTTGTTGGGGGAGGGAGGGTCAGGTAAACATAAGGGAGCAAATGAACTGTCAAACACTTGACAAGAAATTATTAGAAATCCATCATCTATAAAATAAACAAGGCTCACTCGAGAATAAAAGATTCACTGCCATGAAGTTAATACCAACACAGAGCAACCTTGTAGGACAGGTTAGAACTGCCCCTCTGAGTTCCCTAAGAGGATAACTGTTTTCAAGACTAGAAAATCCCATTTTTCTCCCGTGGAGCAGGCTGGTGATTTCTAACTTCTGTCCTTGTGGATCACACACAGTCCAATACCTAACCACATTCTCCCCAGGATTTTAGGATAAGGAGATGTAAACTCAAATTATTTCCACCATGGTAATGTTCCTGGGCACAATCCATCTGATATAAATAAGAGCAGAGAGAAATGAGAGGCGTACCCTGCATAGTAATCACACACGTTTAACACATTGCATGGTCTAAATGAAGGCAATTGTGGGTCAGTGGTAGTAACCTCATATTCCACAGGTTCAAGTCCTGGCCAATACACACAAGGCATAGTCACCACCAATTTGTCATTGGAAGCTTGTGTATTTGTATAGTGATGAACAAGACTTAGCAGAGCATCCAGAATAAGATGAACTAGAAAGAAAGGCCTTGAAAATCAGTCCACGAAAACCTAACAGACCACAATGATCTGAGCCCATTGTGCACAAGCTCTCCATAAGTTAGTAACCAACTCAGTAACAACCAATAGCAACAACATGACCTATATAGAACATAATAGGAATTTAATGTACCCTATGGTCCATTAGAATACAACAGAACAGCAATGGGAGAAGAACAATGAAGTTCGCAGAGAATATAAAAAATAAGCTTTGGGGCCAGGACATAGCACCCCACAAGACTTGACCAGACAGCATTCCTGTGGGCAACAAACAGATCTTGAAATATATATAGGCTTTTCTTTTTATTTTTTGGTCATTTTTGTTGTTCTTGTTTTGTTGCTTTGTTTTGCCCTGTCTTGTTTTTGTGCATATTATTATCTCTGCAGATCTATCTAGATAAGATAGGTAGGTTAAACAATCAGGAGGAGAAAAGAATTAAACCAACAGTTCCGGGGGTGGGGGACATGAAAGAGAGGGAAGTAGGGGGAAGGAAGTGGGTGTTAACAAAGGAAGTGGGACAAGAGAACAACAAGTGATCTAAAATTGATGGTGAGGAGGGTGTAGGAGGCTTGGTTGAACTTGATCAAGGGCAATGTAACTGAGATGAAGTACTGAAACACAAATAAAAGCTGAACATTATAGTGGGACAAGAGGAAAGTAAAAGGAAATAGAGGAAAGAACTAGGAGGCAAAAGGCATTTATAGAGGTCTAAATACAGATATGTACATATGTAAATATACTTATGTATAATTATGGGGAAATAGATCTATGTACATATATTTATAGATTTAGCATTAAGGTAGCAGATGGACATTGGGCCTCTACTCAAGTCCTCCCTCTAGGCAAGAATACTTATTCTATTATCCTAATATTTCATGATGCTCACCTTCCCAACATGATCCCTGAAGATAAAGTGGGTGCATAAGCAAATATGGTGAAGAAAGCTGATGGTACCCGAGTATCAAATGATATAGCATCTGGGATCTTAAAGGCTTGAAGAAAAGCAAGTGGCCCTCTAGCTGAGAAGCAACAAAGTCCACATGGAAGAAGCATACCAGTCTGTGTGATCATGAGGTGCTAATAGGATCAGGCATCAAAGACACAGAACAAAAAAATCATACCACTGTGAATGAGGGAGAGTGGAGACCCAAAGCCCATCTGTAGGCAACTAGACATCCCCTTACAGAAGGGTGACAGGGAGGAAACAAGCCAGTCAGGGTGCATGAAGCATACAACTTTTCTCTAGTTCTTGAATGCTCTCCTCCCCCCATCATAATCCCAATTCTACCTTACAAGTCAGGCTAGACCAGAGCATGTACATGGGCACAGATAAGAGCTGGAAACCCAGGGAATCCAGGACAGATAAACCTCTCAGGACCAACATTGAGAGTATCATATCAGGAGGGAAAGAGGAAGGTGAGGGGAGATAGAGGGAAATGATCACAATGATCTATCTTTAACCCCCTCCAAGGAGGATGGACAACAGAAAAGTGGGTGAAGAAAGACATTGGTCAATGTAAGACATGAAAAATAATATCAAGTGTTCATGAGGGAAAGTGGGTGGGGGAGGTAGGGATTAAAATGAGGAGCTGATACTGAAGGCTCAAATAGAGAGAAAATGTTTTGAGAATGAGGAAGGCAACAGATGTACAAATGTGCTTGAAACAGTTGATGGATGTATGGATTTTGATAATAGTTATATGAGCCCCAATAAAATTATTTTTAAAGGGGCCGAGCCCCGGTGACGTAGTGGTTGTGCACGGGACTGCAGCCCACTGGGACGGAGGTTCAATTCTAGCAGTGGGGCTGGGCCTCCTACTCCCACCACTGGAGAGCAGTGATGCCCCAAAAAAATATTTTTTTTAAAAAAAAAAGAAAAGAAAAACACTGAAGCCTTGAGTTGCAATATTGATAGAGTATATGGGTGAAGATTGAATGATGCAGAAAGCATCAAAAGAAGAGAGTAAAAATATACAGTCACAGTACCAAAAAGAACTAGTGGACATGCCACCATTTCAGTAAGCAACATATGAGAAAGAACCAATGATCCTGAAGGAATAGTTCAAGCTGCACTGAACACATTCACCAAAAACAAGGCTGATAGTGAAATATCATTATAGTTGATAGTTGGTAGTGATAGTTGATAGTTGATAGTGAAATATCAACTAGTGAAAAGTTTCAACAAGTTGATGAAGTACAAGAAGCACTTACTCATCTATGCCAGTAAATTTGGAAGACAGCTATTAGGCCAACTGACTGGAAGAGCTCCTTAGTTGTGCCCATTCCAAAGAAAGGTGACCCAACAAAATCCTCAAACTATATTACTGATACTAGATAAAAGTTAAATTTTGCCGAAGATCATCCAACAATGGTTGCAGCCGTACACTGGACAAGGAGAAACCAGAGGTCCAGGTCTGATTCAGAAGAGGATGTAGCACAAGTGATATCATTGTTGATGATAGATGGATCTTGGTTCAAAGCAGAGAGTACCCGAATGATGTTTATTTGTGTTTTATTAACTATGCCGAGACATTCAACTATGTGGATCATAGCAAACTATGGATACTCTTAAGAAGAGAGTAAATTCAGGAACACTTCATTGGGCTTGTGCAGAACTTGTACATGGATCAAGAAGCAGTTGTGCTTACAGAAAGGAAATATTGCATAGTTTACAATCCTGTGTATCAGGATTGTATCCCCTCACCATACTTATTCAATCTATATGCTGAGCAGATAATCAGAGAAACTGGATTATATGAAGAATAATGTGGCATCAGGATTGAGGGAAGGTTTATTAACAAACTGTGACATGCAGATGGCACAGCCTTACTTACTGAAAGAGAGAACTCAAAACACTTGCTGATGAAGATTTAGGATTGCAGTCTTCACTGTGGATTACAAATCAATGTAAAGAAGACCCAAATCCTCACAATTCAACCGAGAAGAACTATCGTGATAAACTGAGAAAAGGTCGAAGTTGTGAAGGATTTCATGTTGCTTGGACCCGCAATCAATGCTCATATCAGCAGCAGTCAAGAAATCAAAAGATGTATTGCTTTAGGTAAACCTGCTGCACAAGACCCCTTTAGAGTATGGAAAAGCAAGGATGTTATTTTGAGAAATAATTCAAGCCTTAGCATTTGCCATTGCATCATATGCATATGAAAATTGGATCTTGAATAAGGAATTATTACATTTGAATTGTGGTGTTGCAGAACAATATTAACAGTATCATGGACTACTAAAAGGACATACCAGTCTGTCTTGGAAGAAGTACCACCAGAATGCTCATTAGAGCGAAGGATGGTAATACTTTATATTACATGCTTTGGACATGTTGTCAGGACAAAGCAGTTGCTGGAAAGGACATCATGATTGGCAAAGTCGAGGGGGAGCCAAGAAGAGGAAGGCCCTCAACCACTGGGCTGACACAGTGGTTGCAACTATGGGCTCACGCACAGGAACAATTGTGAGGATGGTGTAGGGCCAGGCAGTGCTTTATTCTGTTGTGTGCAAAAGGTCACTGTGGGTCAGAACCCACTCAATGACACCTAACAGCAATAGTCCCAAGTTCATGAATAAGACAACGGAACACTGTGCAAATGTCAATATTACTCAAAGCAATCTCTAGATATAATGCAATCTGGATCCAGATTCAAATATTATTGTTTAAAGAGATAGAAAGACTAATCACAACCATAGTGGACCTTGCGTAATTAAAACACTACTAAAGAAAAAGAAAACAGGAGTTTCATTAGTTCCTAATCTCAAAACCTACTGCACCATAGTATTCAAAGTAACCTGGTACTGGTAAATGACAGATAGACCAATGAAACAAAATAGAAAACTCAAAAGCATAAACATCCACCAACAGACAGCTGAAGCACATTAATGGGACTGATAGTTTTAACAAGTGACACTGGCAAAATTGCGCATCTATTTGCAGAAGAATAAAACGGAACTCATTTCTTCTCACACAACACACAAAAACAAACTCAAGAAAGAAGAAAGGTCTAAATATAAACAAGAAAAATCATCAATTAAAAAATTAAAGACAAACTTAGGAGCCCGAACACAAGGTATAAATATACTACCAACCATAAGGAAAAATGTACAAACAACACAAGACACACTAGATGACTAGGATCTTCTGAAAATTGGACACGAGTGCATCAGATAACTAAAAAGAGAACCCACAGACTAGGGGGAGATTTTGACAATGACATACCAAAGTACTAATCTCTAAAATTTATAGGAAACTTAACATCTCAGCAAGAAAAAAACAATGAAAATCTTTTAAGAATCAGAGGACATGAGCAGACAGATCACCAAAGAAGACATTCGGACAACCAATAAATATGAAGAAGTGCTTTTATAAGATGTAAATCAGGGCTGAGGCCCAGTGGCGTAGGGGTTGTGTGCGAGACTGCGACCCACTGAGTTGGCGGTTCAAATCCAGCAGCAGCTCTCTAGGAGCAAGGCTGGGCCTCCTACTCCCACCAGAGGGCAGTGATGCCCCCCCAAAAAATGTAAATTAAAACAGCAATGAGATTATCACCTCACTCCAACCTTAATAGCAAAGTTTTTGAAAATAGCAAATGCTTCTGAGGGTTCAGAGAGACTTTACCCCTCACACACTGCTGATAACACTGTAAAATAGTACGACCACCATAGAAAGCAGAAGTGCCTCAGTAATCCCAGACTCAGTAATCCCGCTACTTGATATACATCCTAAAAACACAAATACATGTAATCCATGTTCAATATAGCACCATTCACAACAGCAAAAAGATGAAAACAGCCTACATGTTCATCAATAGACAAGTGTATAAGTAAACTTTAGTATACACACACAATGGAATACTATAAATACTAGGACTGAGCCCCGGTGGCCTAGTGGTTGAGTGTGGGACTGCAGCCCACTGGCTTGGCGGTTCAAATCCAGCAGCAGCTCTCAGAAGCAAGGCTGGGTAGCTCCCATGATCACCAGAGGGCAGTTATGCCCCCTCCCAAAAAAAAATACTAAAGATGGAGCTGGAGAGCATTATTCTGGGGGAAATTATTCCATCACAATAAGGACAAATATTGTATGAGAATACTGTTCTTAAAAAGTTAAGAAAAGGGCTGAGCCCCGGTGGCATAGTGGTTGTGCACGGGACTGCAGCCCACTGGGATGGAGGTTCAATTCCAGCAATGGCTCCACAGGAGCAAAGGCTGGACCTCCTACTCCCACCACCAGAGGGCGATGATGCCCCAAAAAAACAAAAAACAAAGTTAAGAAAAGGTTTTCATTCAAAGAAACATTATTTGATGGTTACCAGGGCAGAAAGAAAGGGAGGGAGAGCGAGCACGGTGGAGTAAAAGTACTTAGTATTGCTCATCTGCCCACAGTTTTTATAGCTCTGCTATTGATCCGTTTTGTCATTTCACTGAGTGTGAAAGAATGAGCCACCTGAGAAGCAGGAACAGCAAACCCTGTAACCCATCAAGAGTCAGCGGGGGAGCACGTGAAATATCCCTGATTGAAATGGTGGAGGCACCAGAGGTCAGAAGAGCATGACCACGTGACAAAGCAGTGAACCATGCTGACCCTTACGACAGAGCCAAGAGGCAGAGAGACTGACTCCCTGATCCATGAAGCAAGTAAAGCAGAGTGCCTTTCGCAGTAGACTCCGGTGCCCTTTGTGCATCTATCAGCACTGAAGGAGTCTTACAACACTTCTCCAAATCAGGGCAGAGGCCAAGGTGCCCCAGGGCTGACAGCCTGCTGACTGGCCTGCTGACATGACTCAGAAGGGCACAACTGTATCCTTAATGCTCCTGATTCTGACCTGTGGTTTTCCATAAAACTCCCTTAGTAAGACCCATAAGAATGAGGAAGGACATGGGCATCAGAATAGGTTAAAGAAGCTGGAGAATGGAGGCATATCTGACCTCAGTCTCATAGGAATCATCTGTGAAGAATGGATTCTCCTTTTCCCTTGTATAGTCAGAGGGAGGTCAGATGTGGCTCCCATGCCATTTCCTTAGAAAGTCACAGGCTAAAGGGTAGACAAGTATTAACTTGTGCAAGAGACAAGGCAACTACCATAAGAGGGAGGCTTGCAAGAGTTAAAGGCAGCAGATACAACTGATGCATAAGTTGCTATAAAAGCTGTAAGAGTCCCCAATAAAATATTTAATTTTTTTAAAAAGTCAACAGATGCAAGCATGATTACATAAACAACCCTGCGATCAATGTTACCTACAAGTAGATGCATGGACAGAAAAGCAGGATGAAGAACTCTGGGAAGGATAATGGAAATATACTACTAAATACATACATACATATATATATATATATATATATATATATATATACTTACACACAGACTTGCCAAGGGATATTTATTTATTTTTCAATTATTTTATTGGGGCTCATACAACTGTTATCACAATCCATATATACATCCATTGTCTGCAAAGCACATTTGTTGTCATCATCATTGTCAAAACATTTTCTTTCTTTGTTTTGTTTTGTTTTTTGTCTGTCTGCTTTTTTTTGTTTTGGGGGCATCACTGCCCAGGCCCAGCCTTGCTGCTGGATTTGAACCTCCAACCCAGTGGGCTGCAGTCCCGTGCACAACCACTATGCCACCGGGGCTCAGCCCAAAACGTTTTCTTTCTATTAAGCCCTTGATATTAACCTCTCATATTTTCCCTCTGTCCCTGCTCCTTTCTCCCTCATGAATCCTTGATAATTTATAAACTATTATTATGTTGCCATGTTGTACACTGTCTGATTCCCCCTTCACTCACTTCCCTGTTGTCCATACCAAATATGTCGATCCTTGTAATCGGTTCCTCCTTTGTACTCCATCTTCCCTCCACCCTCTCAGGATCGCCATTCCCACCACTGGTCCTGAAGGGATCATCTCTCCTGCATTCCCCATGTTTCCAGTTCCTATCTGTACCCATGTACATCCTCTGGTCTAGCCAAATTTGTAAGGTAGAATTGGGATCGTGATAGTGGAGGAGGGGAGCATTTAAGAACTAGAGGAAAGATGAATATTTCATTGTTGCTACACTCTACCTGACTGGTTCATCTCCTCCCCACAACTCTTCTGTAAGGGGTTGTCGCTTCACCTACAGGTGGGCTTGGGCTTTGGGTCCCCAATCTGTACTCCCCCTCATTGATAATGATATAATTTTTAGTTCTTTGATGCCTGACACCTGATCCCTTCGACACCTCGTGGTCACACAGGCTGGTGTACTTTTCCATATAGGCTTTGTTGCTTCTGAGATAGTGGGCCACTTGTTTACCGTCAAGTCATTAAGACCCCAGATTCTATATCTTTTGGTAGCCAGGCACCATCAGCTTTCTTCACCACATTTACTTATGCACACATTTGTCTTTAGCAATCATATCAGGAAGTTTGGCACACAACGATATTATTTTTAATTCTTTGATGCCTGATAATTGATCCCTCTGACGCCTTGTGCTCACAATGCTGGTGTGCTTCTTCCATGTGGACTTTGTTGCTTCTGAGCTAGATGACCGCTTAATGACTTTTAAGCCTTTAAGATGCCAGACACTATATCTTTTGATAGCCAGGCACCATCAGTTTTCTTCACCACTTTTTTTTAGGCACACATTTGTCTTCAGTGATTGTGTCGGGAAGGTGAGCATCATAGCATGCCAATTTAATAGAACAACGTGTTCTTGCATTAAGGAAGTACTTGAGTGAAGGTCCACTGCCCATCTGCTGCCTTAATACTAACCCTATAAGTGTATGCACCTAGATTTATTTCCCCATCATCATATGTAAATATATTTACATACGTACATGCCTGTATTTAGACCTCTATAAATGCCCTTTGCCTCCTATTTCTTTCCTTTATTTCCTTTTACTTTCCTCTTGTCCCACTATCATGTTCAACCTCCATTTGGGTTTCAGTAATTTCTCTTTGTTTCATTATTCTTGATCAGTCCCTATCTGGCCTCTCACACCCACCTTGTCAGTGATTGGGGATCATTTGTTATTCCCTTACCCTTGGGTTGGTCAGCACCACATCCTTTCCCCCACCTCCCCAACTCCCATGAACCCCTGGACCCATCAGTTCTTTCATTTTCTTCTCCAATCTGTTCATTCGGCCTATCTTATTTAGATAGACTTGCAGAGATAATATGTACAAAAAAAAAAAAAAGACCATCTCAAGATGAAGTGACTAAAGAAAACAAAATGACGACAACAAAAAAGATCAATGTCTACAGGGCAGTGATGCCACACACACACACACAAATCAATGTCCAGAAAAAATATATAAATAAATTAAAAGATAGAAATAATAATAATGAAAGAAAAACCTTTAAATAGTTCAAGATCTGTTCATTGACCTTCAGAATTGTCCTCAGTTGAGTCTGGTGGGGTGCCACAACCTGGACCCAAAGTATATCCTTGGCGCTTCTCAGAAACTCCATGCTCTGCTCCCCATCTGCTCTGCGACACACCCTTAGCGTTTTTCCTTGGTGTCGTGGGGTCAGACCATGTAAAATACTGACCCTGCTTCTCCCTTGTTGTCCCCCTAGGACCTTGGATCAGCAAGGGATGTCATGTTTCATAGTGGGGCAGGCCATATGATCCTCTCTGTGCATTGGCTGATCCGAATGGGGATATAGTTCTCAAGGCTCAGTGGGCCAGCATGCACTCTACTCTCTCCTCTTCCCCTTTCATTTGCTCTTTTGTGCTCTGGTCAGACATGTCTCTCCCCCAACTGCAGTCTCAGTGCTAATCTCCAAAGCAAACTCCCCTAGGGGGAGGGCAGCTGTCCACACAGTTGGCTTTGGGGTTGGGCCCTCAAACCCCTCCACTGGCTCTCTGCTCCATCCCATTGCACTGCATTTACATCCTGGAAGACCAGGTTTAAGTTTGGCCCCTCTTTCCCTGTAGAGATATAAACAATACACTCCCCTTGGGTGGATTAGTACCTCCTTCCCCCTCTACACATCGCCATCTCTGTGTGTCCCCCCCCCCCCTCAGGTGGTTATCATATGTAGTCCTGGGTTTGGTCTGGCCCCTGCCATACTACAGGGGCCTTACCCCAGGAATTTCTGTATACAATAGTTTTGTCCCTATGCCCACCAAGGGATATTTATATATGCTTTCCTGAAAATATATCTAGGAATGTGGTACAACATACAAGGGACAAAACTATGAGAAGCATTTAAATATAAACAAACATCCTGAGCATGGAACCCAGTAACAGACTCAGAGGACCCCGAGGTCAATTGGCTTCATTCACATAGACAGTGCTCTTCACATAACTTTGGCAAGTAGAAACTGAGGTCTTTAAAGCTTGTGAGCAACCATCTAAGAGACAACTAGTGGTCTCTCTCCATCCAGAGGGAAGGAGATTTATAATAACTGAAAGATACATGGAATCAATTCATGCAATGGACTTTTGAAGGAGATGTGAATATCAGCCTCCACTACCCTGAGATTGAAGAACTAGACGGTACATGGCTACCACTGCCAACTGCTCTGAAAAGAATCACGTTAGAAAGTCTTCAACCAGTGGATCTCAACCTGTGGGTTGCGACCCTCTTGGGAGGAGGGGTCAAATGACCCTTTCACAGGGGTCACTTGATTCATAACAGTAACAAAATTATAGTTATGGAGTAGCAACAAAAATAAGTTTATGGTTGGAAGATCACCACAACATGAGAAACTATATTAAAGGGTGGCAGCATTAGGAAGGTTGAGAACCACTGCCTTAGAGTGGTAAAAAAAAAATATGGGACAGAATTCAAAATCATAGACTGGGTAAGACTTGTTTGTCAGAGAAGGAGTCCAGGTGACATAGGAGTTATGTGTTGTGCTACGATCCACAAGGCCCGAGTTCCAAACCACCAGTCGCTGGGAGAAAGACGGGGCTCTCTACCCCCGCCCCCAACAGTCACTGCCTCACAGGGGCAGTTCCACCCGATCCTCCAGCATCAACTTGATGGCAATAAGTTTGGAGTTTGGTTTATTGGTCAGAAGGAGACGGGATGGGCACCCAAAACTGTGATACTTCATCCCACTGCAGGTCCAGCACTAAACGCACACCTGTGACCTGTGTGAGAATAATCAATCATTTTTAAACAGTGGTCCTCAAACTTTTTTAACAGGGGGCCAGTTCACTGTCCCTCAGACCATTGTAGGGCCATACTATAGTTTAAAAAAAAAAAAAAAAACTATGAACAAATTCACAGCAGGCCCCGGATGAGTCAGCTGCTAAGCAGGACAGGGAGGGGTGGCAAAAACACCAGGAGCCAGATAACTGCCTTCAGTGGGCCGCATGTGGCCCACAGGTCATAGTTTGAGGATGCCTGATTTAAAATCAAAGGGGCAGCATTTACTCAAGGACAAGAGGCTAGAGGGAAAAAAAGAAGAACAGAAGCAGGAAGGCAAGAAAGAAGTGGGATAAGCAATGATACATGGAGGGGATTGCACTGGATACATTAGAACAAAATGTGTATAAATTGAATGGAAGTAAAAAGAATGGTCAGAGTTGTGAACTTTCACCTAATTCACACTAAAAAGAAAAGATTTCCCAGAAGAGGAAACATTTAAACTTGGCATTCACAAAGGGCAAATAAGTTTGCCAAGTAGAAGAAAGGAGTAAATTATGTTCAGCTTGGCAGAGAGGCCTACAGTGGGAAGAGAGTCAGTGGATGTTCCTATCTATGACACACTATGATCCATGTCCATCTTAGAAACATAATTCTGGATGGAGGAACATCAGAAACTGCAGGATCAGTTCAGCAACTATTAAGGACAGGCTGGTTAGAGACCAAGAAGTGTATGAAGGAGTAACTCCCCCCAAAAAATGGAATTTCTTTTCAAAGCTACATATTTAAATTTTTTTACAAAAATACCTTGTCACCTTCAAAGTATTCTCCATTACACTTACTACCTTTCTCAAATCTGTGATTCCATTCTTGGAAACATTTTTCAAACTCATCTGCTTGAATGGCTAACAGCACCTCCCTCATTTTTTTCCTTCACATCTTCTATGTTGCCAAATCTCTGTCCTTTCACATCCCTCTTCATTTGCAAAAAAAAACAGTCACACCGAGTGAAGTCAATTGAGTAAGGTGTATGGGGCAAGAGAGGCATGCTGCATTTTGCCCAAAACTGGAAGACTGAGATGGCTGTGTGAGTAGGTGCATTGTGATGGTGGCAAACCCAGTCCCCCAACTGCCCCAAAACAAGTTTTTTGTTGTTGTTGTACACTGTTACACTATCTTTTCAGATTCTCTAAATAGAAAGCTTGATGAACAATCTAACTTGATGAAACAAACTCCAAATGCATTATAAGTCAACATTTTCATCCATTCAGGAAGTTGATGGATGTCCAGAATGAGGTTTGTCATCAATTGACATTTCACCTTTTCTGAAATGAGAAAACCACTCATCCACTTGAGTTTTTCCCATAGCACTGTCCTTGCAGGTGGTGTTCATCACAACAGCTCCTTTTCTTTCTTTCTTTTTTAAGCATAAATCATTTTATTGGGGATTCTTACAGCTCTTATAACAATCCACACATCAGTTGTATAAAGCACATTTGTACATATGTTGCCATTTATCACTTTCAAAATACTTTCTTTCTACTTGAGGCCTTGATATCAGCTCCTCTTTTTTTCCCTCCCTCCTCACCCTACCACCTTCATCCACCTTTGATAAAATATAAATTATTATCATTTTAATATCTTACACCATCTATTGTCTCCTTTCACCCATATTTCTGTTGTTCATCCACCTTGGTGTGGAGGGGCAATACATCAATCGTTGTGATCAGTTCCCTCTTTCTCTCCCACCTTCCCCCTTACTCTCGTGGCATCACTACTCCCATAACTGTTCCTTAGGGGTTTATCTCTCCTGGATTCTGTGTGTTAAGCTCTTATCTGTACCAGTGTACATGCTCTGCTCTAGCCAGATTTGTAAGATAGAACTGAACTCAAGAGAGTGCAGGCAGAGGAGGAAACATTAAAGAACTAGAGGAATGTTGTGTAGAGGAATATAGATGCTATATTGCATCCTGACTGGTTCATCCCTTTCTTGTGACCCAGTCCAAGTGTCTACAGATGGGCTTTGGGTCTCCACTTTGACCCCCCCCTTGTTTTTTGGTTTTTGGTTTTTTTTTTTTGGGGGGGGGGGCAGAAATCACTGCCTTCTGGTGGTCATGGGAGCTACCCAGCCTTGCTACTGGAGAGCTGCTGCTGGACTTGAACCTCCAAGCCTGTGGGGCACAGTCCCGCACTCAACCACTATGCCACCAGGGTTCAGCCCCCACCCCCCTTGTTTGTATCAATATGATTGGTTGTTTGGGGATCTTCTGATTCCTGGTACCTCATCCTGTTGACACCTCATAATCACACAGGTTGATGTGCTTCTACCATGTGGGCTTTGTTGCTTTTCAGTGAGATGACATCTGGTTTATCTTCAAGCTTTTAAGACCCCAGGTGCTATCTCTTTTAAAAGCTGGGCACAAGCAGTTTTCTTCCCTACATTTGCTTATGCACCTGCTTTGTCTTTAGCGATCATGTCAGGATGGTGAACATCACGGAATGCCAGGTTAATAGAACAAAGTGTTCGTGCATTGAGGGAGGACTTGAATAGAGGCCCAAGGTTCATCTACTACTTTAATATTTGATATATAAATATGTATGTATAGACCTATATCCCTATCATTATATATTTACATACATAGATGCCTATATTGATAACTCTATAAATGCCCTTTGCTTCCTAGTTTTTTCCTCTATTTTACTTTCCTCTTGTCCCACTATCGTGTTCATCCTTCATTCGACTCAGCAATTCCTCTCAGCTACATTACATATGATCAAATCCCATCAGAGTTCTATGCCTTCCTTGCCATTGATTTTAGATCACTTGTTGTTCTCCTGCCCCTAGGTCTGTTGGCTCCCTCCTTCCTTTCCCCCACTTCCCCATCTCCCATGTTCCCCCAGAACTGTCAGTCCTGTGTTTTCTCCTCAGGATTGTTTATCCTGCCCATCGTATGTAAATGGACATGGGGGGTGTGGGGGGAGGTGAAGCCTATAAACAGTTCCAGGTCTGTCTGCTTACCCTTACAAATGTTTTCCAATTAAGTTGCCAAGTCCTGTCCAGTGAAGTCTATTTGGGGAATTCCTCGGGGACTTCGTTGCTTTTCTCCCCTTGCTGCTTTGTTGTATTCCTTTCCTGTTTGGGCCCGGTTTGGGGGGAAGGACAGTGTCACACTGGCCACAACTTCAGCACTGTGTCTCCAGCACCGGCCCCCCTTGCACGATGGGTCAGTGAGGGAACATTGTGTCTTGTGCTGGGGCGGGCCCTGTGGTCCTGTCTGTGCATTGGCTGCTTTGAGCAGGACAGTTATTCTCAGGGCTCGGTGGGCCAAGATGTGGTTTGCGCTTCTCTTCTCTTCTCTCTTCTCTCTCCCTCTTAGTTTGCTCTTGTGCAGTCCAGGCAGACCCATTCCTCTCCCTGGCTGTATCTTCAGTGTTGTCTCTATAGTGTATTCTTTTGGGGAGGATTGGGGCCAGCCCCACAGACTTCTCCGTTAGTTTGCTGCTTCATGCGGGTAGGTTGTCTTCAAGGCACCCCAGGTTGAGGTCTGGACCCTCGCTCTCTTTCCTGGTTGCCAAGTTGTTGGCAGTCTCTACAAGAGTTTCTTTGGCATTTTTCCTGAACAGGAAACAAAATTTCACAGCTGCACACTGTTTTCTTAAATAGACCATCACAAAAAACAAGGTGCATGCAAAACTGCTTTTACGAAAAAACTCAGCCTCCCGCGGGAATCTTCCCAGGTTATGCCAATGAGTGCACTAACTCAGAGCAAGTTGCTTGATGTTTGCCTACTGGGAAAAATGAGTAATGTGACAGCTCCTTTCTGTCTAGCACAATTTCATAATTTGGGGGGTATCCCCTCATATGGCATCCACCTTTTCCAGGGAACTTCAAAAAGTCTGTGGAAAAATTGGAATTGAAGATAATGGAATTTCTCCTTGAACTTTTTAAAGTGCCTTTGTATAATAAAGCAACACCTGCTGGCATTAAGACAATTCCAAACCACTGCAACCCTAATAGGGTTTTCAGGACCCCAAATCTTGATGGGAAATCTTTCTCTTGGTAGACTTGAACTGGCAATTCAACACTTGCCCCACAAGATAACCAGAGTTCCTTAACAAAGCGCATCATCTCATACACGGCAGAGTAAGACAACTCCAACTTCTGTGGGCTCCTCAGACTGTCAACATTTATGAAGGTCAAAGACTTCATCTTTCTCCCTGAGAGTGGCTGGTGGGTTCAAACGGGCCGATATCTATTACCCAACTAAACTCAAAAACCAAAATCGCTACCCTTGAGTCACTGAGTCCTGACGTACAGTAACCTATGGGACAAAGCAGAACTGTCCCCGTCAGTTTGGGAGACTGTCACAGGCCACAAGAGTAAAGCAGGTGCTTTCCAACTTTGCCATTCGCAACCCAATATGTCACTACTCCACCATCTGTGCGTTCCTCTTAGTTCGTTATTCGGGATTCCTGTTATTTCGGTGCTTGCTGCCCTCTGGTTGCAAGATGACGGCTGCACCTTCCGGGCATTACATCCACCTCCAAGGCAGGATGAATGGGAAAGGGTGATGGGCAAAGCTAGCTTGATCTCAGATCTCTCACGCTTTCACCAGGGCAGATTCGTGGCATACGTCCCTTCATTCTTCAATGATCAGAACTTAGACACATGGCCACCCCAGCCTACAAAGGACTCCGAGAAGCTGCTGAGTTCGGCTTCTTGTTATGCAAGTGGTTAAGTCATTTTTAGTCGGGCTTTCCTTAACTTGCAGCTGAATACATTCCTGAGTGCGGTGAGAAATTAACAAGTATATTTTCAGAGTAGTGGACTTTCTCGCCTGGCCAGTTGGGGGGATGGGAAACTGACTGATAAATAATTATGTTACAGAAGGAGGGATACCAGTAGACACAGTTTGGGTCTGCAATCAGCAGCTCAAGAGCCATAAGCTGTTCTTTTGATATACATATGTGACCCTGAAGTAAAATCGAAGTGTTTTAAAGGACAATCTGCAGAAAATGGCAATTTCTCCCATTTGTAAAGATATATGCCTGGCCCTCAGATTATTTCTAAATTGTTGTGTCAGACAGAGTTGACTCTTCTACCTCAAAAATTTGCCAATCCCTCACATAGATATTAGGTTTGGTTTGGATGATTCTAAAAACTCACTCATGTCTGACATGAAGAAGGCCTAAATTGTGAGAACCCAGTGTACAGAAGACTACAATTGACAGTGGGAACCCAAGATTCATTTGTGGAACTTCATCAGAATTAAGTCTTCGGAGAACTCCCTATCTCTACAATTGAGGGATGGGAGGAAAGCGGTTACTAAAGAGAGCACTTTGGAGAAATGAGTATAGAAAATCAAAGGCATAAGTCTGACTTGAACACTTAAAACTATGCCAATGGATTCCCCGCTATGATGCATGCTGGACTGGATCTGGCTTCCAAATTTGTCTGCTTCTTTGGTTTGTATTTTTCTAACTTATGTTTGTCCATAGTAGGAGATGTCTCAGACGTGTCAAGTTATTGGAGGTCACCCTCTTGAAGTTGTTATGTTTTTCCCCTTTTTTGATATATGAAACCCAGACTTGATGAACCTTTAATGCCTTCCTCTCCCTAAACCCTCACTTCTAATCCATTTACAAATTCTGTCAATCTTACTTTCCAAATCAATTTCAAATATATTTACTTGTCTCCATCTTTACTGTCAGCAAGTAGAACAAGGGTTTTCAGGGAGGGGGGATGGTTCAGTGGTGGAGGTGGGGTGGAGGTGAGATGATGTCAATGAGCTCATAGAGAAAAAAAGAATGTTTGGAAGCTGATTGAGGTAGCAATCATACAATCCTGCGTGATGTGATATGATAATTATACTTATAAATAATAATAATTTTAAAACTAAGATTAACATATACTTCCTTATGTTTTTAATTTACTCCCCTCTGCTCCTGTCCCACTAAATCATATTGAGATTATAAATGACTGTCACAAGGTCCATGCCAGGGGGCAGTTCTCTGCCCTCCCCTTATTAAATCTTTCAAAGTCTAGTTGTCCGGGAAATATTGACTTTATGAAGTATTGGTCTTCAATGAAATCGTGATGTGATACTAAACTTCCCTAGATTTTCTCCTTCTTTTGTTGCTGTTCCTTCACCAACTCCTTTGCTGTTTCTTCCTTCTCTGTTCTACCTCCAAATGTCAGCTCAGCCCCTTCCCTCATCTCTCGACACGCTCATCCTGGATCTTCTCCAACTCCTAGGCTTTAAGTAGCTTCTAAATGCTGATGCCTCTGAAACAAAACTTTCCAATTCTGACCTCTCCCCAATTTTCAGAATTGAGCATCCAATTTTCTGCTTGATATCTCCTTTGAAGGTTTACAGACATCTCAAACTTAACATGACCAAAACTGAACCCAAAATAAACTATTCCCAAATCTGTTGCTCTCTTGGACTCTAGTCTAATAGATGGGATCTCAATCCACCAAATTTTCAAGCCAAAAGTCTGGGAGTCATCTTTAATGCCTTCCTTTTCCTAAACCCTCGCTTCCGATCCATTAACAAATTCTGTCAATTCTACTTCCAAAACAGATTTCAAATACGTTTACTTGACTCCATCTTTATTGTCACCATTCTAAAGCCAGAATCACCACCTCCTACCAGGGCACTTTAAACACCTGCTTTTCAAAAAAAAATTGCTTTAAATAAATCATTTTATTGGGGGCTCATATAGCTCCTGTCATGATCAAACATATGTCAATTGTATGCAGACCACATTTGCACATTTGTTGCCATCATCATTCTTAAATATCCTTCCACCTAGGCCCCCAGTTTTAGCTCCCCATACTACCCCTCCCTCCCCACCCCACCCCATGAACCATTAACAATTTACAAATTGTCATTATTTTGTCATTGTACACTGTCTGATGTACCCCTTCACCCATTTCCCTGTTGTCTGTACCCCAGAGAGGAGGTCATATGTAGATCACTACAATAGGTCCCCCCTTTATACTCCACCTTTCCTCCACCTTCCTGGCATCACCACTCCCTCCCCTGGTCTTGAAGGGATCACCTGTCCTGAGTTACCCCTGTTACCGGCTCCTATCAGTACCAGTGTACATCCTCTGGTCTAGCCAAGTTTGTAAAGTAGAATTGGTGTCATGATAGTGGGAGGAAGGAAGCATTTAAGACCTAGAGGAAAGTTGTATATTTCATTGTTGGTACACTGTACCTTGACTGGCTCCTCTCCTCCCTACAACTCCTCTGTAAGGGGCTGTTACTTTACCTATTGATGAACTTTGGGTCCCCAATCTATACTTCCCCTCATTTATAATGATATAACTTTTAGTTTTTTTGATGCCTTATACATGAACCCTTCAACACCTCGTCGTCACACAAGCTGGTGTGATTCTTCCATGTGGGCTTTGTTGCTCCTGAACTAGATGGCTGCTTGTTTACTTTCAAGCCTTTAAGATCCCAGGTGCTATATCTTTTGATAGCCAGGCACCATTAGCTTTCTTCACCACTTTTGTTTATGCACACATTTGTCTTCAGTGATCATGTAGGGAAGGTGAGCATCATGGAATGTCAATTTAATAGAACAAAGTGTTCTTGCATTGAGTAAATGCCTGAGTGGAGGACCAATGCCCATCTGCTGTCCTAATACTAAACCTATAAGTGTATGCACATAGATCTATTTCTCCATCGTCGTTATATAAATATATTCATCTATGTACATGCCAGTATTTAGATATCTATAAATGCCTTCCCCCACACACCTCAGTTCTTTCCTCTATTTCCTTTTACTTTCCTCTTGTCCTACTCCATTGGGGTCTCAGTCTCCATTGGGGTTTCAGTATTTTCTCTCTGTTACATTACTTTTGATCAATCCCTATTGGGCCTCTCACATCCACCTTGTCACTGATTTTGAATCACTTGCTGTTTCCCTTATCCTTGGGTTGGTCAACACGCCCTCCTTTCTGCCTCCTCCCCATTTTCCATGTTCCCCCTGGAACCATCAGTCGCGTTATTTTCTCCTCCACACTCTTCATCCAGCCTATCTTATCTAGATAGACTTGCAGAGATAACAATGTGTACTATAAAATGTGTACAGGCATCTTAAGGTGAAGCAACCAAAGATAATAAAAGGGTGATAACAACAACAAAGAAAACCCAATGTCCAAATATGTGTGTGTCTCACAAAAAATAAAGGGACTCAGCAGGACATTAGCCCAGGGAAAGTGACTGAGAGAGAGATTCAGCACTTCTGAATTGCTGGAGGAACATCATAAAGATAAGTAGGCACAGATTCACAGGGTTTTGAGGGGCTGGGGGCTTGGGGCTTACCAGAGTGAATTCCAGCTAGGGTTTGGCCCTAGCCCCTCCACTGTCTGCCATTCTCTCCTACAGAGCAGTTGCTAAGACAATTGCAGCCAGCATAGGGGCACTGTCTTATCAGGGCACAGCTTGTCTCCAGTGCAGGGCAGAGATTGAACCCTTGCAGCCCCATGCTTAGGGATTGGGGCTTAGGTGTGTGGTTGCTTTGTGTTCCCTCACTTTTCTCTGTTCCCCCATGGTTTCAGCAGACTTGTTTTCTTGGTGTTAACTCCTAGTCTTTTCCAGTTTGGCTCACAGGTCAGATCACTCCCCTTAGTCCAGGACAATTACACCTGCTACACCTAGGTGGGAGAACCCCACTCTAAGTGTAGTGCAGTGTAGTCTGAGGCTCGAGAAGTCCACCCATACTCCACCTGGGTATTTTCTGCCCTATTTCTTACAGGGGAATTCCAGCTTGTGTAATTGGAAGAGTCCTTACGTGTCCTCTGGGGATTCATCTGACTGAGGAATCTTCCTCCAGCTTTCCTTATGTCTCACTTAGACCAGGGTGGTTCCAACAGCATTGGTCTGAGTTGTGAGCTGCTGCAAAAATCATTGCCCAACCTCCGTGGGGCTCTGCCTGATTAGGGAATTCTGCCCACCATTCACGGTGCTCTACTCAGGAGTGAGTAGCCAAGCAGTCTTCCATGGCACTCCCCTTGCAGTGGGCACCCACACACACTCTCAGCAGTGCCTCAGACTGCCGTGGGCTGTACCATCTCAGTTCCTGGTGAGATCAAACAGTGCAGCAACATCCTTCTGGGTCCACAACAATCCAACCAGTGGTCCCAGGGAGAACCGCCCAACTTGCCCTCCAGATAACAGAATACTGGCTCACTAGGGAAAGAGGGAAGTCACAAGAGTATAAAGTGTTAAGCTAATTCCAAAGCGAAAGTAATCACAAGAAGTTCGAAGACACATTCCTTTAAGTCTCCCAGAAACAGCCAGTGCTCTTTGAGTACCACAAAAATGGCACCTGGTTCCTCAAAAACAACATAATGCAAACAGCAATCAGCAACAACAACCTCAATGAAAAAACAGGAGAAACAAAAGGCAACTGCAGATGCACATGCATAGGGGAAGCAGACATTGATATTCCACAGAAAGAAATTTTCAGAATGATGTTTGGAGACATACAGGATATGAGGGAAACAACACAGAAAAAGGATGAATTGATAGATGAGATAACATCCAACACCAAAGGGAAATACAGGAGCTTAGGGACGAGAGAGTAAAATCCAATAGCAGACTCACAAACTTCGCAAATTAACTGGAGGAAGCTGGAAACAACATCAGTGACCTAGAGGATAGCCAAGTTGAATTTAACATGCACAAACAAAAATCTAATAAGACTACAGAGAAACTGAAGAAAAATAAGAGCTATGCCTGATGCTATGAAGAGGAATAATATCAGAATTGTTGGCCTACCAGAGGAAGACACAACAAAGAAGCTGTCTGCAACAATTATCAGAGAATTCCTGGAGGAAAACTTCCCTAGCTTAATGAATGAAAAACAGGCAATCATTCAGGAAGCTGAAGGAACACCAGCTAGACTGAATCCCAAGAAGAAGCCGCCAAGGCACATCATAGTTAAATTATCCAACTTTGAGGAAAAGGAGAAAATCATGAGAGGGGTTAGGGAAAAATAAGCAATCACTTATAAAGATTCCCAAATAAGAATATGCTCAGACCTATCAGCGGATACTATAAATAAGAGGAAAAAGTGGAGTAATATATTTCAAAAATTGAAGGAAAATAATGCAAACCCAAGAATACTCTACCAAGTCAAATTATCTATTAAGCTAGATGGAGAAGTAAGAATTTTCCTAGAAAAGGAAAAAATAAAAGAATACATTAGAAGAAACCCAGTCCTAACCAAAAAAAAAAAAGATCTTGGCTGACCCAGTATGGGCAGAAGAACAGCACTCATCAAGCATATATTAGAGAACATCATATAGTACAACCTCACCCAGAGGGCAACAAAGAAAAAACAACCCTGAAAATAGGAATGGCTTAAGGGTGGAAAGAGGTCAAGAATAATCAACACATTCATGCACAACACACTGAAAAAAAAAGGGAGGTAGGGAAACACCCAATACAAAAGGTATAAGTTGTTATCACATATTCCACAGTTGGAGATAATAGCCCTAAATATCAATGGATTAAACTCAGAAATTAAAAGACTGAGGCTAGTAGACTGGCTTAGAAAACACAACCCATCAATCTGCTGCCTACAAGAGACACAAGTCAAGACTGCAGACAAAAATAGTCTGAGAATCAAAGACTGGAGAAAGACATACCAAGCAAACAATAATTCAAATAAAGGCAGAGATAGCAATTCTAATCTCAGAAAAAATTAACCTCAAAGTGCAAACCATTAAAATTGTTAAGGAGGGACACTATATAATGCATAAAAGAATGGTAGACAATGAATCAATAAGCATTTTAAGCATATATCCTCTGAATGAGAGACCACTGAATATGTAAACCAAACACTCCAAAAGATGAAAAAAGATATCACAGGCTAAATAATTACAGTAGGTGACTTCAATACACCACTCTCTGAGAAAGACAGATCACAGGGAAAGAAACTCAACAAGGAAGGTAGAGATCTAAATGCTATAATTAAATAATTTGACTTGATAGATATATACAGAACTCTTCATCCAAATATGAAAAAATTCATTCTTTTCAAGCCCACGTGACACATATTTGAAGATAGACCACATGCTGGGGCCTAAGACAAATATACATAAATTTAACCACATTGATATCATTCAGACCACTCTCTCATAGCACTGTGCCATAAGGTTGGAAGTCAACAAAAAGAAGATGAAGAAAAGAAGAGCAAATAATTGGACAATGAATAGCTCTCTATTGCAAATGGAGCACATACTGGCCCAGATCAGAGAAATTTCTAGAAACCAAAAGAATGAAAGCACAACGTACCAAAACTTATGGGACACAGCAAAGGCAGTTATCAGAGGAAGTTTCATAGCAGTACATGCACACTTGAAAAAGGAAGAACATCTCATAACTGATATGTTGACACAGAATTTACAATGACTAGAGCACAGTCAGCAGGACAATCCCACTCATAGCAAAAGAAAAGAAATAATAAAAATCAGGGCCCAGATTCAAGAGAGGGAAAATAAGAAAACAGTGGGAAAAAATAATACTGCTAAAAGTTGGTTCTTTGAAAGAATTAACAAAATTGACAAACCGCTAGCAGACTTAACCAAAGAAATGAGGGGGGAAATTTCAATAGCAAGAATGAGGGATGAAAGAGGGGATATCACAACTGATCCTAATGAAATCAAATGGATAATTGCACAGTACTGCAAAGGACTGTACTCCAATGAATCCAACAACTTGGAAGACATGGACAAATTCTTGGAAAAACAGTCCCTCTCTAGACTACCCCCAATGAACCTCAAGAATCTCAACAGACCCATAACAATAGAAGAAATAGCAAGATTATCAAGGGATTACCAAGAAAAAGTCACCTGAACCAGATGGCCAGGACCTACAGTACAATGTTAAATGGGAGTGGGGACAAGGGGCAGCCTTGCCTGGCCCCCTTTTTCAGTGAAATTGTTTTCATCTTTTCTCCATTGACTAACACATTGGTTGTTGATTTTTCATATATAGTTTGTCTAATATTGAGGAATTTTCCTTCTATTCCTATCTCCTTGAGTGTCTTAAAGAAGAATAGGTGTTGGATGTTGTCAAATGCTTTTCACATCTATCGATTTTATCATGCAGTTCTTATAATTTTTCCTGCAATGTGGCAAATAATACTAATGATCTTTTGTGTGTTGAACCATCCCTACACCCCTTGTATGAATCCCACTTGGTCATGGTGAATTATTTTTTTTATATATGCTTTGATATTCTATTCACAAGTATTTTTTAAGGATTTTGGTATCAATGTTCATTAGGGATTTGGGTCTGTACTTCTCAATTCTTGTAGGAGCTTTAGATATCAGAGTTATATGAGCTTCATAGAAAGAGCTTGGGAGATTTCTGTCTTGCTATGTTCTGGAAGAGTTTGTGTAAGATTGGTGTCAGTTCTTCCCTGAATGCTTGGTAGAATTCTCCTGTTAAACCATTGGCCCAGGGAATTTTTTGGTTGGCAAACCCATAATAAGTTTGTCTATTTCTTCCATTGCTACGGGTCTGTTGAGATTCTTGACATCCATCTGGAATAGTCTAGGGAGAGATTGTGTTTCCAAGTATTTGTCTATGTCTTCCAAGTTGTTTAATTTATTAAAGAACAGACCTACGTAGTACTGTGTGATTAACCTTTTTTTCATTAGAATTCATTGTAAAGTCCTCTGTTTCATCCCTCATTCTCGCAATGGACCTTTGTTCCTTCTTTTCTTTTGGTAGGTGTGCCAGCAGTCTATCAATTCTGTTAATCCTTTCAAAGAATCAATTTTTAGCTGCATTAATTTTTCGATAGTGTTCCTGTATCTCAGCTCTGATTCTTATTATTTCTTTCCTTTTGCTATTAGTAGGACTATTCTGTGGACTCTGCTCTAATTGGAGTAAGTTTTGTGCCAACATAATCATTCACAAATCTCTCTTCATTTTTATGTGTGCAATTACTGCTCTCAACCTTCCTCTGATAAATGACTTCACAGTATCCCAAAAGTTTTGGTTCATCATATTTTCATTCTCATTGCTTTCTAGAAACTTCTTGATTTCATCTCTAATCTGAAGCCAATACCCACTCATTTTGCATTATCTCATTATTCTTCCTCCAATTATTTGCCCTTGTTTTTTTCACCATTCTTCTGTTGATTTCCAGCCTTATGGACAGTGATCAAAGAAAGACTCCACATAATCTCTATATGCTTGAATTTGCTCAGTGTCCCAGTATGTGGTCTATCTTTGAATATGTGCCATGCTGGGCTTTAAACAAATGTGTATTTTTTCACTTGGCTGAAAAGCTCTGAAAATGTCTATCAGGTCAAGTCATCTAATTGTGCTGTTTAGATCTGTTGCCTCCTTGTTGAGTTTCTTTCCCAGCGATCTGTCTTTTTCAGAAAGTGGTGTATTAAAGTCACTTTATAATTATTGATTTCTTTTTTCATGTTTTGGAGTATTTTATTTATGAAGTTCTCTGGTCTCTCATTGGGTGCATATATATTTATCATTCTCATTGACTCTTAGTCTACTGATCCCTTGAGCATTATGCAATGCCCCTCCTTGTCTCTTGTTATGGCCCGTACCTTACGGTCATTTTTTTAAATACCTGTAATCTTTTATTGGGCACATTCTCAAGGGCTGGGGGGTCAGTAGCAAGTGGCCAGGGAAGCAGATAGCACTCTGTCCACAGATTTCTCAGTGGTACTTCCGTAACCACTCGTGTTTGAGCTCCTTGTAGAAGAAGCAGTAATTGAACAGCACATAGGCCACCAACACCATGGACACACTGGACACACTGCCCTTCCTCATGTTGATGTGCTTTTTATAATACTGATCATAACCTCTCTGAAAGGCGCCAGGCAATGCCCATTGGGGTAAAATACCGCATCAGCACCCAGCTGGTCAGCTCTGAGAACTTGACGTCCAGGAGGCACTTCTCCTTCAGGGACATGGGAGACGCCATCTTTGAGTCCTTGGTGTCCGCTGTGCTCTGGTTATTTTTGTTAGATATTAAGATTTTTACTCCTGCCTTTTTTACATTGCCATTTGCTTGGTATGATTTTCTCCAGTCTTTAATTCTCAAACTGCTTTTTGTCTGCAAGCTTGAGATGTGTCTCCTGCAGGCTGTGGGTTATGTTTTCTGAACCAGTCTGTTAGCCTCTGTCTTTTTTTGGGGGGGAGGGGCATCACTGCTCTCCGGTGGTGGGAGTAGGAGGCCAGCTCCACTGCTGGAATTGAACTTCCGTCCCAGTGGGCCGCAGTCCCGCGCACAACCACTACGCCACCGGGGCTCAGCCCTAGCCTCTGTCTTTTAATACCTGAGTTCAGACCATTGATATTCAGTTATTATATCCATCTATGGACCCTGTAATGTCACCTTGTACCATTTGTGTCAGGTGTTTTCTTATCTACCTATCTTATCCATTTGTGTTTTGTGTGTGTTTGTGTGTTTGTATGTGTGTGTGATTCATTCTTGTCTTCTTTCCTCTACTAAACCAATGCCATCGTGAGAACTGTTTTCTCTTTGATACCCTATGGGTGGAGTTGTTCAATGTGATGGACTCTTATTTGACCTTGGTGAATGTTGATCTTTTCATACTGGATCAGCAAGAATCTTTTATAGGGTGGGGTTTCTTTTTATGTATTCTTTGATATTTTCCTTGATGGAGAAGACTCTTACTTTTCCATCTATCGTAATAGGTAATTTGGCCAGGTATAGTATTCTTGGGATTGCATTATATTCCTTCCATTTTTGGAATGTTACTTCTTTCCTTCCTCTTCTTCATCATATCTACTGATAGAGCTGAATATACTCTTACTTGGGTATCTTTATATGTGACTGTTTGCTTTTCAATAGCTGATCGTATGATCTTCTCCTTTTCCTCATAGTTGGATAATTTAACTATTGTGTCTTGGTGACTTCTTCTTGAGATTCAGTCTGGCTGGTTTCTTTCAGCCTTCTGAATTGTTGACTGATTTTCATTTAATAAACTGAGGAAGTTTTCCTCTATGAATTCCCTCCCTATTTTTACTGTTGATGTCTTTTTGTGTCTTATTTTGGTAGTCCAATTATTCTAATGTTGTTTTTCTTCACAGTATCAGACAAGGCTCTCAGATTTTCTTCAGATTCTGTGATTGTCTTGTTTGACTGTTTTTCCCATTTGTTGAGGTCTGCTTGGTTATCTTCTACATCAGTGGTGCAATTCTCTGCCTCCTCAAGTCTGTTGACTACGTATGTCATTTGGTCACTGGATTTTGTTACTGCATCCTTTAAGTCTTGTATTTCCATTTGGTGCTGTTGCCTTATCTCTTCTATGATTTCACCCTTTTTCTGTATTTCTTATTCCATATCCTGTATGATTCCAAACAACATTCTGGAATTTTCTTTCTGTGGCCAGTCAAGGTTTCTTCTATGCACCTTGTTAAGTTCATGACTTCTTCCAGTATTTTCTTCTGTTTCTCCTGGTTTTTCATTGAGGCTGTTGGGGCTGGTTGTTGTTTACATGTTGCTTTACAGGAGCCTAGATCCATCTTTCAGAGTTGAAAAACACTAAGCTCCCTCTTGGGGACACTCGTATGAGTACTCCTACCTACTTGCAGGTAGCTGCACTGGGGGAGCCAGACTATCACTGTGGTTTCACTCCTACCCTAGCTGACCAGTATTCCATTATTTGGAATATGAGTTAGATAGTCCTCTCATGGTATGCTAGTTGGGTGGTTGTTGATCCACAAGAATGACGTTTCACTGGCTGATCTCTAAGTAAGCTGTAGAGATTTGCCCCTTGGTCCTTGGAGTGCCTTGGGTGGTGTGTGGTGTTTACCCTCTGTAAATGGAATTCTATGGAGGGTGTGTGGGTGCATACTCCATGGTGTAGAGCATCATAGGTGGCAGGCAGAATTACCCTAGTCAGAGATATCTCTGTGGAGTTTGGAAGATGCTCCCATTGCAGTGTGGAGCACCACTGGTGGTGGGAAGGAGTTCCCCCAGTCATTTGTAGGACCTCGGGAGTTAGGCTGGAGTTCTCCCAGCTGTTTGAGCCAGCCACTTGGGGTGTGGAGGAGGACTGGTATTATTTCCCCAGCTTCCTGTAAAGCCAACAGTTGTGGCTCAGAGATCCCCAGACTGATTCTTCAGAGTTGACCTAGGTGGAAGGAAGTGGCCTGGAGCCCAATGGAAGCTTGTGAAAAGAAAGAAAGAGAGAAGAGAAGAAAAAGGAAGAATGGACAAAACAAAGACAGGAGCAAAAATACCAAAGAAACACCTGCCTACAAAAGAAATCCCAAGACAAAACAAAAGTTAAAAACAGTAAAAGGAGAAGAAGAAGTAGAAGAAGAAGGCAACAGGAAAACTGAATCTGCTGAGATTGTGGAAATAAAGAGAAAAGAGATTGAAGAAGAGGAGAAAAAAGAAAAAGTGAGATAAAAACAAAAGATAGAAAAGAAACAAGGTGAAGAAGAGAGCAAAAAATAGATAGCTAAGCCCTGTGCCATGCAGTGTGTAACATTGTTAAAGGGGGGGCGAGCTGTAACTCTCCCCACTGTGGGGACAGAGTTGCCTTAGGCAGAGGATAAGGACTGGCAACCTGCCATGGCATATGAAAGGAAAGAGTGGGCAGGGAGAGAAACAGAAAAGCAAAAATTGAGACGAGAATAAAGAGAGAGAAGAAAATAAGAAAAAGAAGTGGAAAAAACACAACTATGCTCACTAAGATTGGCTATGATGGTAAAAAGAGAAGAGAAAAGAAAAAAAGAAAGAATAAAGAGATAGCTGATCCCTGATAGTCTGAATGTGGTGTTGTAGGGGGTTTAAATCCTACCCCAAGATGACAGATTGGTGTGCCCATTTAAGTTGGCAAGATCACTTTAGAGGCCAGATGGCATTTTCCTCAGCAGCAAGGAGAGCAGTAGAGGGCTGTCACAGCTGCCATGTGTGACATGCAGCAATCCCAGAGAGGATAGCAATCCCTCTGCTATTTGGGTTGAGTTGCCCTGGGTTGAGGGTGGTGGTCGGGAAGCCAGCAGTAGCATATGATAGGAAAGAGATGGAGAGAAGAGATAAAAGGGAGACAAAGAAATAAACAAAACAAAACTGGGCCCGTTAAGACCCACTGTTGTGGGAAAGCTAGAAATGCAAGCAAATAAAGAGAAAAGAAAAAGAGTTGGTAAGTAAGGAGGTAACTGAGGCTTGATCACCTGACCTTGGGGCTCGAAGAGTACCAACTCTGTCTCAAGGCAGCTCGATGGTGTGTCCACTTGGTGTAAAGTCTCACAGATGTTGGGTGTGATTACTCTTTTTTAAATTTTTTTGGGGGGGCATCACTGCTCTCCGTTGGTGGGAGTAGGAGGCCCAGCCCCACAGCTGGAATTGAACCTCCGTCCCAGTGTGCCACAGTCCTGCGCACAATCACTACGCCACCGGGGCTCAAGCCGGGTTGATTACTCTTGGAGGCAAGATCACAGCAGAGGCCACACAGTGGTTCCAGAGCAGTATGGAATTTTGGAGTTTGCTCGTATGTGGTGCTGCATGTAGCACTACAGCAAGGGAGGGCAGTGGGGAGGTGGTGAAACAGGGATGAGGTGTTCCCTCAGTCCCGTGTAAAGCCCCAGGACAGGCAGGACCAACCTAACTGTGTCACAGAGAGGGGATCTGGACTTATTGTTATAGCTAGACTTCTGATGCACTAATAGCTCAGAGGTTTTTTATTGATTTACTCCCCCACCACACCCCACCCATGAGTTAGAGTAGAATTACATTGAACCCTGGCTCTGGGCTCTGTGTCTGTGCTCAGTGAATAAGTCGAAACTGAAACTTTCTAGGGAGGGTCTCATGTTGAAAGCAACCAGACACTGTAGCTAACTTCTGACATTCCTTGGAACATATACCTTCTACCTTTTGCCTCAGAGTTGAACAATGAGTCTGGAATTTGCAGTTTTTACCAAGAAAATATGTTCCCTCCTATTTTTCTATATATTCGGCTTGTGAAGTGCCCTGATTTGGGCGCTGTCACGCTGACACCCAGAGGGAGAGATCCAGCTTATGAAGGATGTTGTTTTCTCCTCGGCCAATTATGACTAAATTCACCTGCTAGACTATGACTCTCTGCCTACTTTCTGCCACACTGCAACCTGACTCAGGTAAATTCCTGATCTTTCTTCTACTTCAGCTCTATGGGTAAACACCCAGCCCAGCTGCCCAGGCTATAGACTCAAGGCAGCTAATAGTGGTGGGGAACTCTGCTGTGGAGCTTCAACTCATGTCTGGGATGATGTCCCCTTTAGGGCTTCAGCCTGGGGAAATTGCTACCAGCTGTGAAACTGACAGGTTTCACATTATGCATTGCTTAAAAATCAAGCTATTGATCAGCAAAGGATGGCACACTGAGCATGCTCAAAGGTCCAGGTTTCCAACCAGAAATGCTGCAGCTGGATTGGCTCACCTAGGCAAAGTAAATTCAATACAGCCAATGGGGTCGGCCAGAGTCATCAGCCATGCCTCTCCAGCAAAAGACTGAAAAATAGGAGCCGAGAGCCCATCTGGGTCCCTTTTCTCTCAAGCAGTTTCGCAGCCAGCAAACAGGGCTGAGGAGTCTTGTGGATGTCTGTGTGTACCTGAAAGTTCTTTTAACCTTCTTAAAACTCATTTGGATCACAAACCAGGCTTCAGCTTGAATTCTTTCTCACACAGAGCCAGGGACCGAGGTATAGATCCCTTCTCACAAAACTAGGGGTCCTTCTTCAGCTGGAACTCAGGAACCCAGCATGCTGAGCCTAGAGCAATTTAGTGTGATCTTGGTTCACTTTGTGAGTGGAAATCACAGAAACAGTGGGGTCCAGGGCAGGTCCTAATACCCTAGTTCTAATTTCAGGACTTCCTATCCCAGTCTCCTTCACTTTCCCCCCCAATTTTCCTGGTCTGGCCACAGGAGCTCCAGGTGGGTGGTCTTCGCTGCATGCCATCTTCCTCCATCCTCCTTGGATCTTCTTTTTTTTTTTTTGGGGGGGGGGGGCATCACTGCCCTCAGGTGGTGGGAGTAGGAGGCCCAGCCTTTGCTCCGTGGAGCTGGAATCAAACCTCCGTCCCACCTTGGATCTTCTTTATGTTGAGCTGTAATTTACAATGAAGGCTGCAATCTTTGACCTTCATCAGCAAGTGGTTCAAACCCCCTCACTTTCAGCAAGCAAGGTTATGTCATCTGTATACAGTGGGTTGTTAAGCCTACCTCCAATCCGATGCTTCACTCTTCTTTATGTAATCCATACTCTTAACATGGTGAGAGGATACACCCTGTTGCATGCCTTTCCTGCTTTTTAAAAAAAAATTAAGTACATTTATTGGGGGCTCTTATATCTCTTATCACAATCCATACATTCATCCATTGTGTCAAGCATTTTGTAAATATGTTGCCCTTATCATTTTCAAAGTATTTTCTTTCTACTTGAGCCCTTGATATTAGTTCCTCATTTCCTCTCCCTCCTCCACACTCCAACCCTCATGAACTTTTTTAAATTATAGATTATTATTTTCATATCTTACATCATCCTATGTCACCCTTCACCCACTTTTTTGTTGTTCACCTTCCCCTGGGGTAGGGTGGGGTGGGGGTTATATATCAGTCCTTGTGATTGATTTCCCCTTTTCTCCCCACACCTTCCCCCTATCTTCCTGGTATCTCTAGTCTCATTCTTGGCTCTGATGGGTTTAATCTATCTGGGATTTCCTGTATTTCAGGCTCTTATCTGTAGCAGTGTACATGTTCTGGTCTAGTCCAATTGTAAGGTAGAATTGAGGTTGTGATAGTTGTGGGGGAGGAGCATTGAAGAACAAAATCATACCAATGTGAATTGGTGGAGGGAGTGGAGGGGAGACCCAAAGACTCTCCGTAGACAAATGAACACCCCCTTACAAAAGAGTCACAGGAAGAGTCGCAGTATAGGACCTTTCTTGCTTTTAAGACACACAGTATTCCCTTGTTCTGTTCACACAGCTTCTGGGTCCCACATAAGCACAATGAAGTGTTCTGGAATTCCCATACTACTCAATGTTATTCATTGTTTGTTATGACCACACAGTCAAATGACTTTGCATAGTCACCACAAGATGTAAACATCTTGCTGGTATGCTCTGCTTTGAGCCAGCATCCATCTGATAATAGCAGTGGAATTCCTTGGGCCATGTCCTCGCCTAAATCTGGCCTGAACCTCTGACAGACAATGACTGCTGCAACTGTTGTTGAATCATCTTCAGCAAAAATATACTTGCATGCAAGCTTAATGATGTTGCTCTATAGTTTTGAGCATTCTGCTGGGTCACCTTGCTTTGGAATGGGTACAAATACAGATTTCTTCCAGTCAGTTGGCCAAGTGATTGTCTTTCAACTGCCTTAGTATAGACAAGTGAGCACTTCCAGTGTTTCATCCACTTGTTGGAATATTTCAATTGATATACTATCAATTTGAGGTTCCTTGTTTTAGGCTAATGTCTTCAGTGCAGCTTGGACTTTCTCCCTGAGTATCAACATTTTGATTATACACTATCTCTTGAAATGGTTGAATGCCAACCAGTTCTTTGGGGGTATAATGACTCTGTTCTTTCCACCCTTCTTGCATCATCTACTATTTTGTTCATAGAATCTTTTAACAACTGAACTTGATGTTTGAATTTTTTTCTTCAGTTCTTTCATCTTAAAATATGCTAGGCTTATTTTTCCATTTTGGTTTTCTAACACCATGTCTTTGGACACTTCATGATAATGTTTTGTCTTCTTCAGCTGCCCTTTGAAGTTTTCTGTTTAGCTTTACTACTTCATCATTTTTTCCATTTTTTTAGCTTCTCTACAATCAAGAACACATTTCAGAATCTTTTTTGACATCCACCTTTATCTTCTCTTTCTTTCTTGTCTTCTTAATTACATTTTGCTTTCTTCATGTATGATACTCATGATATCTTCCCACAGCTCATCAGATCTTCTGTCATTAGTGTTCAATGAATCAAACTGGCATGGGATATACTCAAGGTCATATTTTGGCTCTTGTGACCTTGTTTTTTCTTCAACGTCAACTTGGATTTACATAGGAGTACTTGGTGGTCTGTATTATGGTCAGCTCCTAAATTTGATTTGGCTGCTGATCTTGAGTTTCTCCACCATCTCTTTCCACAGATATCGTCAATTTGATTTCTGCATATTCCATCTGGAGGAGTTCACATGGATAGTCACCATTTGTGTTGTTGAAAAAAAGGTGTGATGAAGAATACTTGCAAGTTCTATCATAAGATCTCCAGGTTCATTTTTATCATGGAGCTATATTTTCCAATTATGGTTCCTTCCCTTTTTGTTTTCAACTTTTGCATTCCAATATCCAGTAATTATCAATGCATCTTGACTACATGCTTGATTCATTTCAGACAGAAGAAGTTGGTAGAATTCTTCAATTTCTTCATCGCTAACTTTCATGGTTGGTGCATAAATTTGAATAATAGTTATATTTACTGGACTTCCTTGTATGTGGATAGATATTTTCCCTTCACAAATCTTCAAAATAGATCTTGAAATGTCCTATTTGATGCTGAATGAAACACCATTCCTCTTGCATTTGTCATTCCCAACATAGTAAACCATAAGACTGTATCTGATTCAAATTGACCAATACTTGTCCATTTCAGTTTCCTAATGCCTAGGATATCAATCTTATTTCATTCCATTTCATTCTTTTATAACTTCCGATTTTCCTCAATGCATACTTCATACATTCCAAGTTCTGATTAATATTTACAAATGTTTTATTGTTGTTTCATTCCCCCCATTTTGACCCATGCCCCATCAGTAAGTGGAGGTCCCAAAAGCTTTACTCCATCCACATCATTATGGTTGATTCTACTTTGAGAAGGCTGCTCTTCCGCAATCATATTTTGAGTTTCTTCCAACGTGAGGACTCATCTGGACTTGGCAATATTCCACTGCTGTTCATGAGGTTTTTAATTGCTAATTCCTCAGAACTGAACAGTCTATTTCTTTTTCATAGTTTGTTCCTCATCTGGAATCTCTACTGAATTCCATTTACCTTGGATGACCTGATGGTGCTTGAAATACTGGTGACATATTTTTCAGTATCTTAGCAGCATACAAGTCACCACAGTAAGGCAAATGCTGGCTTAACAAATGCTTCAGTCAAATAATACAGTTTTTATCTTATCTTCCCCTCATTCGCTGGCCTTCAGTCACATGGCCTGCTTTCTTTTATTCAAATATAAGAGGCCTTTTCCTGACTCTGAATCTTTGCAGATGCTGTTCCCTGGAACATTATCACAATGACCCATAGCATGAGAGTTTCAGCCTATCCCCAAGTCTCTGTTTGTCTTCACTCTCCTCCCTATTAATTTCCATTTGATGTCAGGGTTCATGTCTTCCTCATCTCTGAGTCTTAATTTTATGTATTCAGCACCAAACTCATATACTAACATGTTCCTGGAAACTATTGGCTGGATTGTTAAATCTGATGCAAAACATGAGACAGAGAATAGGTAAAGACCACAGGCATCATGTTCAAGAAGTGCTTGGCTACTGTCTTAGTCCGAGTAGACTAGAGAAACAAATCCAGAGAAACAAATCCACATGTGTGCATAAAAAAGAGCTTTGTACGAAAGAGTAATTGTATAATAAGAAAACATCCCAATTCTATCCAGTTCAAATCTGTAAGTCCCATATTAGCCCATATGCCCAATACCAGTCTATAAATTCTTCTTCAGACTCATGCAGCACATGCGATGATGCTGAATGCAGAAAGATCACAGACAAGCGTGTGGAAAGTCTTGTGGATTCAGTGGCGGAGCAAGCATCTCAACACTAGCGTAGGTCTCCATGTGCCTTCTCCAGCCCTAGGATTCTGGCTCAGTCATTGTAGCTCCATCTGACTCATCATCAGGAAGACGAAGCGGCAAGCGAGTGTGGGTTCAGCCTCCAGTGAGCTCTTTATCTCATTGGTGCCTCCAAATGAGGTCATCAAGTTGTGCCCTGAATGACAGGCTAAACGCCACCTCTTCCCTCTTCATCCTCCCAAGTTGACACCAGATTATGTAAGAACCACAACTACTAAACGAAAAGGCTGCTAATTTGAATGTAGCCAGAGGCACCTCAGAAGAAAGACCTGATGGTTTACTTCCAAAAATTACAAACAAAATGAAGCAAACCCACTGCCCTCAAGTCAATACTCTGTGAGTTTCCAAGATGCTCAGTGTCCGTGGGAGTAGAAAACCCCGTCTTTCTCCCACAGAGCTGCTGGTGATTTTGAACTCTAGACCATGTAGATTGCAGCTCGACCCATAAACACTATATCCCCAGGGCTCCAAAAGGTCAAAACCCTTTGGGGTTGTTCTACCGTAAAACACATGGAGTCATTGTGACCCCATGCGTGAGGCAGAATCCATGCAAGGCAACTGATTTCATCTTGGTTGGTTGGTTAGTTGGTTGATTGGTTGGATTGGATGGATGGATGGTGACACCTCGTGTTGCTATATTAAACTCCAGAATGTCATTTGTAGACTCAACCTGTCTACTTGTTCTGCTTCCTAGGACTACGTGTCTGGCCACTCATATCAATTTGAATCTTTTCACTTACACTCCAGATTCCTAAAGGACCTCAAATAGTTTTGCATTCTGTTTACGGTAAGCTTTAAAAATGCTGAAAGCTGGCTGCTGGTGAATGACACCCTCTATGAAAATAGCTATGAGTCGTCAACCAAGATTGTCTTATTTTCTCAAGATCATTTCCTCACAGGCAGTCTGGCCACTGCAGCAGAGCCCAGCCAGATAATGGCCACTAGTAAACCCCTCGTCTGCATACCACACTTAAGGAGCTGCCTCTTTTCTGGAGACTTTACAACCTGGTACGGTCTCCTCCCACAACCTCCCATCCATTCCTTCAGTTTATCGTGTGGTGTCAAAAGAATGCACCCTTCAAACTTACGCATTCCGATGCCAGCATTTGGGAGGAGCAGGAAACCCTCCTTAGCCAGCTAGCATCTTTAGGGCAAGAGTCATCGCCTGTATCTGACCCCCACCCCCAGGTTGCGAGAGTTGTGAACAGAGCTGGACAGGGCTGCTTGGAAGGCACTATTTCTGGGTCTCAGGGGAAACCTGTATGAGGAATATTTATTCCTTGAGTCCTGGAGGAGAGATGAGGTGAGCAGGAGTCAGAATCCTTGGAAACTTCCTGGTGGCCTGACTCTCTCCAGGTGTGTTTACTTGGCCACACCTGTGGGAAGAGGCCCACATGGCTACCATGGAGGCAAGGGAGAGCTGGTCAACTGTGCAAATAAACCCAGTGCCTAGAAAAGGTCAATGAGGTCACTCGTCCCCAGAGGACCTCTGACAAACCAATCTCCATCCCTGGGGCTGACTTCTATCTCTCGAATATGAATTGAGTGTAGTGAGCCTTGACAGGTTCTAAAGTCCCTCCCAAGACCAAGACTTTGCTTTAATCTAAATCCAAAAGAGAAGTGTGGCCAAATGGCCTCTCCCCCACTCCCTGCCTGGTGGGTCATGGTTTCACTAATGCATCAACCTTGTTTTCTTCTTGCCCACAGTGATCTCAGAGCAGATTTGGGGAAACTGGATTAAACATTTCTTTGTGACTGAATGCTCTGTTTCCTCTCCTGTCCACACCCACACCACGTTCAACACTCTCTTTTTTAAACATTTTTTTTTAATTTTTACTTATTTGGGGGGGCGGGTATCACTGCCCTATGATGGGAGTGGGAGGCCCAGCCTTGCTCCTGGAGAACTGCTGCTGGATTTGAACCTCCAAGCCTATGGGCTGCAGTCCCGCACTCAACCACTACACCACTGGGGCTCAGCCCTCGACACACTCTCTCTCAACCTTCATGTTAGCTCTTCGCGATGCTGGATGTTCAAGAACATGTATTACCAATTACATGATCATTTCATTCCTCCCACTTTGACCTCTGCCCCCTTTACTCTCAGACATCTTGGAGGGCATATGATTTACCACATACTGATCACACTTCAATCCCTTCATTTGACCAGTATGCCTCCAATCCTGGAAGATGATGGAGGGTTTGGCTCTCTAATCATGAAGGAATCTATAGTGAATGCCGTCAGTGCCCTCCATGGACTGATTCTGAGGTCTACTCTGCACAGTTTTTCTCAGAGGTCCCCAAAAGGATTGAGTGCCAGTTGCCCACAGAGTTGCCTACTCATTAACACACCCTTTTATTGTCTTCCCTTCCAAGTCTTACTTCCCACCCTAATTCTTTATATCATCTCCCACATGACCCACCTGCACTCAGCTCTTTATTGTGGGGTCTCTTTTTGAGGAAACTCAAACTAAGACAAGCCTAGAAGTGTTAGTTATGCAAGGAAGAAGAACAAGGGGAACACACCTGGACAGAGGGAAGAGGTTGGGCAAAGTGATGAAGGGCAGAATGTCCCATGGAATTTTGTGTGCCATAAGAGATTGAGCCCAATGTCCTTGTTGGTCCCAGGAATTTGTTACAGAAAGTTAGAATCCACTCATTTCCCCCTGACTTCTAGGGAGAGCTCCAAGAAGAGGTGGGACTGGAAGAGAAAAAAGGAGAGAGAGAGATAAAGTGAGGGAGCTAGGGTCACTCTAAGATGCAGCCTGAATGTCCTACCAAGGAGTCTTTCTTGTCCTGGACCTACTGTGACCCAAAAAGTCAGCTCTGATTATTCTGGAAATAAAGTTTCCTGTCTTTCCTGGCTTCTTGCATGACCTCACTCTGTCTAAATTTTTTTGGACTTTTTTTTTTTGTTTTTTTTGGGGGGGACGCATCACTGCCTCTGGTGAAAATGGGCGCTACCCAGTGCTGCTCCTGAGAGCCGCAGCTGGGTTTGAACCACCAAATCTGTGGGCAGCAGTTCTGCACTCAACCACTTACGCCACCGGGGTTCAGCCCAGTCTGTCTAATTTTTAAGGAGAAGTTCTCTTGTGCTTCAAGAGAATATTATAATATGAAATATTAGGGCTTACAGAAGACCATTTCAGACAGTGATTAAGTCAGATAGGCTAATTGTTTGAGTCTCCCCCCGACCCCTGTCACCACAAGTCTTCTAGTCCACCTCTCATCGCCCAGCTTCCCTTCTCTGAAACATGAGTATCACTGTCTGTATCTGAGGAGGCATCAGTGATATATAGATATGGTGTTAGGCTCTGACCATAGTAAATGCTCCATGTTTAAAACTAAAAGGAGGTGGTGGCACCAAGCAGAATATTTTCATGGGAGCAAGGTCAACCAGCCATCTGGGCAATGCAGTGACGCAAACCCTTCTATGCAGAGTCAACATCCACCTTGAGAGTTCAGAAGCCAAACTGTGTCACTTGAGGTGGGCATGACTATGGTGACCTCTCAGTCCTGACGGGGAAGCTCAGACTTCAGGCCAGCCTGGCCGCCCATGTCCTCTCTACCACTCCTGAAAAGCTAGTCAGCAAGCTAACGTGACCCCAAACTGGCTCTGGAGGCCGAGAACTCTGGGGCAGCAGAAGGAGAGAAGGGATTCAGAAAGGTTTCCCCACCAGAACCTCTCCAGACCCCTTGTCCCCCTGCTGTGAAGAGGAGCATCCCAAGATGGCATGCTGCTTTTGGTCAAAAACTGGCACACGAAGACCGCTGAGTGACCAAGTGCATTGTTGTGATTGCAAAATTGGTCCCCTGTCTGTCACAAAGCAGGCCTTTATTTGTTGCACGCTGTTAAGAAATATTTTCAGTACCTCTAAATATACAGTGGCCAGATTTTAACATTGATAAAGCGGGACACCATTGACCAGGGGTGGGGTCGGGGGTAGAGTGAGTATATTTCCTTCCTGTTACCCCACCATTCCCACCGTTCCCTAGCCTGTTGTGCGTTCTTTCCAAAAATCGGAACTTTTTTTTTTTAAATGCATGGGAAGTGAGAAAAATTGTTTAAAATTGGGACTGCTCTACCAAGAACTGGACGTCTGATCACTTTATCTAAATAGAAAGCTTGATTAAAAGTCTGACCTGGTAGAATGAAATCCAAATGCCCTATGAGTCAACATTTTCATCCGTTCCAGAAGTTGATGGACATGCAGAGTGAGCTTTGTCATCAATTGACATTTCACCCTTTGTGAAGTGAGAAAACTATTGTACATTTGAGTTTTTCCCATAGAGCTATTGTTGTATGCTGTGTTCAACATCACAGCAGTTTCTGCAGCATTTTTCCCTGAGCAGGAAACAAAATTTCACAGCCACACACTATCCTCTTAAATTGGTCATCACAAAAAATTAGGTTCAAGCAAAACTGCATTTATGAAAAAAATTCACCGGGACCAGAGAGAACATTTCCACTAATGGGTGGACTATCTCAGAGCGAGTTGCTCGATGCTTACCTAGCAGGAAAAAATGCATACTATGAAATTTCTGATCCGTCCAGCACAAATTGTTTTGGGGTGTTACTCCCCTCATCTGAATGTCTCTGAATTTGTTTATGTAGTCAACCTGGCCTAACACAATAAGGATTTGGGACACTGGGTAGGGCAGCAGCGATATCATGAGGACATATGTTGGGGTTGCAGACTATAGTGGGTGACACTGTTAGAAGGGGTGATCCTAAAAAAATCTATAAAATTGTTGCTCAACAAAAATTTATTATTCTTTTTTGCACAACTCCTTTTAATATATTCAAAACATTGAATTGTCTGTGTGGAGTCAATGTCAATAAAACTTAAATTTTTTGGGGGGGGGAGAGCATCTCTGCTCTCCGGTGGTGGGAGTAGGAGGCCCAACCCCACTGCTGGAATTGAACCTCTGTCCCAGTGGGCCGCAGTCCCGCGCACAACCACTACGCCACTGGGGCTCAGCCCAAAACTTAAATTTTTAAACACAAAAGAATTCAAATTCTAAAGTAAGTAAATAAATGGGCCAAAAAATCAATATTGTTTCACAAAACCATTCCTGTAGTTAGTAATAACAACAGACACATTTTTCATAAGTCCAGCTCGTTGTTGCTGGGGTTAGATACAGAGGAGTCAGTTCTGACTCATAGTGGCCTGATGTACAATAGAACAAAACACTTCCCACTCCTGCACCATCCATCGGAGTTGTTCCTATGTTTGTCGCAGCTGTTTTGTCAATCCATCTTGTTGCAGGGCTTGCGCTGTTTCGCTGCAACTCTACCAGCTTACAGCAATCAAGCTAAAACTCTGGGCTAATGCACTTTGGAACATCTCAAGTGCTCCGGTCAGAGTTGTCACTGTTGTTCAACTACCATGCTGTTTTGAATCACCCAAGTCACCGTGGTTTCATCTGTGTGTCACAAGCACCAGCCGTTATTTTCCTTGCTGCCTGTCACTCAGCGCACCCATCACCGCTGATTTTGTCAAATGTTCTGATGGAGCATTGTAAGATTGTGGTGATCGGTATTTGTGAACGTATTAAAGAAAAGTCCCAAAAGGCTTCTCCCCACTTTCCAATCCTGTGGTGAATAAAGCTGTCTCGTTCAGCGTTGAAAGATTTTACAAAACAATTCTGTTGTTCATGTTCGCATAACTTCAGAAGCAGTGCACATGAGTGATTCAGAACTCTCTTCTTCTTGTGCCTTGATTAGGATTGAGAAGGAGCATTACTGAGTCTAATAAAAAAAAAAAAGACACCGTGAGTGGGGAGGGGAAAGAAGTGACACTTTGAGTTACCATAGAGGATGATTCTCACCCTAGTAAAGTTACTGGGGGGCTGTCCTCAAAGAAGACTCTCAGGGATTCTCTATTACCCAATTAAGCCAATGTCAGAGGTGACCCTGGGCTTCCTCCAGATTGCCAGTTAAAGACTAACAGGAGGAAAGAAACACGGAAGTTGTGGTCTCAGGATCTGTGTGCACAAAGCTTGGGCAATTGACCTCTGGCTGGACTCTCAGATCTTCCAATGGGTCTAGGCAAAGGCGGTGGGGAATTGGGTGCAGATTAAAAAGCTTTCTGACATGTGCTTGCTTCAGCAGCACATATACTAAAAGCTCATTACTTATTTCTGCTCTTGGAATTCCTCAGAGATGGGGGGCTTTGAGGCAGGGCTGCTCTTTCTGTTTCCCTCCAGTCTGACCTCTTATGAGAGACAAGCACCCCTGTGTCACCAAACTGCATTCCAGAGGAACCAGAAAAACTCCTCCTGGAAACTGCTTTATGCCTGATCCTGCTCCCAGAGCCCTCCAAGTCTTCCCTGTCCTTCCAGGGACCTTGGAAGGGGTGCCTGCCTTCCTTCTCCCAACCCACCCCCTACCATTCAGCCCCCCCAGCATCTCTTGAAACCGGAACCACCTGGCCAGCCAGGCCAGATTCCTGAGAGGTGAGAACCACTGGGTCTGACAGCGCCCCTTAACTCTCCTTAACTCTCCTGAACACTTTGGCCAGAGAGAGTGGACTCCCTTCCCTTTGGAGAAGGTAAGTGCAAGGAGAGGAGGAGGAGAGGGGGAAGGGCTGGAAGGAGATGCCCGGTCCTGGAAAGGGCAGGGCTCAGAGCTTCTCCCCTCCCTCCCTTCCCCTCCTCCCGCCCCCAAGACAGACAATCAGGGTGATGACTAAAGACAGAGGGGTCTTGGTGAGAAGAAAGGGCTCCAGACGCTGAGATATCTGGGGAGGGAGGAGGGGCAGCTGGGGATTGGGCCTCCGCCTCCTCTTCCTCCTCCTCCTCCGGCATCCCACGGAGCTGAACTGCTGGTGAAGCCGGGGGTGAGTGGAATCTGGGGGTGCCACCCTTCGAGAGAGAGGGCAGCTTCCACGTGAGTAAGTCACACTGCTGGACACCCGGACTCCTGGTCTCCGTTGTCGGAAACTTCGCACCAACTTCGCCGGCAGTGAACAAAGGGGAGGAGGCCCTGGCCCAGGAGTCTGGGCTCCTAGGCAATCAGCAGAGAGGACCTGAGAGGCAAGGCTCCACCTTGATGTAGCGGGTGTGCGGCACCCACTCTGAGACCAGAGCCTGCCTGGTAACTGCTATGCTGTCGCACACCCGCCCACAGCAGCCTGCACTCCCGGCTGCTGCGTAGACGACACATACTGCTTAGTCATCCTTCCAGGGCCAGGCTGACCCTGCGGGCGGGCCCTATGGCTGTGATTAGAACCCACGTGCAGCCGGGAATCACTGAATTCCAGCTTCCTACCTTCAAAGCTGGCTGGGAGCTCTTTCCCTCTCCTGAAGGCAACTCTGGGCATATTTCTAAGAAAGGACCCCCAGAAGTGATTTAAAATGTGATCTGGAGATCAGGTGACAACTGGAGTTTCACCAGAACGGATAAAATCTAGCGTAAGCCCCACGTTTATCTCGCATCAGCTCTTGCCCTAAGAGGCTCATCCGTTGGTTCCTTACAAATAAACGCTTATGAGGAGCCCCGGAGCACTGGAGGAGGAGGACCCCTGGTGACGTCGTGGGTAGGCGTTTCAGCTGCGATCCGCTCGGTGAACAGTTTGAAACCACCCAGCGCTCCGCAGGAGAAAAACACGGCTTTCTACTCCGGTAAACTTGACAGGGACAGGCCCGGAAACTCACGAGAGCAGCTCTATCCTGTCCAATTGGGTCGCTCTGAGTCAATGGCAATGGCTTTGGTGCACCTGGGAGGGTTTGGGGTGAGAAAGAGGCTGCGCTTTTCCTACTCGAAGTTGGTGGCCTGTAGGTGTTTCTCCGTGGCTGCATTGTGGTTTCTGACTCAGCAAGCCTGGATGAGAAAGGAGAGGCAGATAGGGCGGGGTTGCTGGACATCCGCTGACCCTGGAGAGCGTACCTGGGCCCAGAGGGCGTGTCTAAAGGGTGAGGCACATTTCTCTCCCCTTTCCGCAGGAATTCAAGGCCCATTTGGCTGTTCCCTGTCCTGCCACGCGCCATGGGCTGGGGTCTTCTGCTGCTGCCCTGCCTCCTGATGCCGGCGCTGCTCCGGAGCCAGGCTGGGTCACCCCCGGGGAGAGTCCCGCTCTTCCAGCTCACGCAGCAGGGCACCTGGGCCCCCGTAAGCGGGGGCGACAACGCCACGGACTCGCCCTGCGCGGGGATCCCCGCGGGCAGCGAGGTCACCTCGGTGATGCTGCGGAACCGCAGCCTGGAGCGCTTGCCCGACTGCCTGCCCCGCGCGCTGCGCAGCCTCGACGGCAGCTACAACCTGCTGAGCGCCCTGAGCGGGCCCGAGCTGGGCGCGCTGCCACGGCTGCAGCGGCTGGTGCTGCGCCACAACCGCATCGCCGAGCTGCGCTGGGGCCCCGGCGGGCCCGCCGGCCTGCGCGCGCTGGACCTCGGCTACAACCGCCTGAGCACTCTGCCGCGCTGCCCCGCCAGCCCCGCGCCCAGCCCGCTCCTTGCGCTGCACCTCGCCGGGAACCCGCTGCAGGCGCTCCGGGCCGGCGCCTTCTCCTGCTTCCCCGCGCTGCGCGTCCTCAACCTCTCCTCCACCACGCTGGGAGACGGCGCCCCGGAGGCCATCGCCCCCACGGCGTTCGTGGGGGCGGACGGCCAGGCCCTGGACATGCTGGAGGTCCTGGACCTCAGCGGCACATTCCTGACCCACAGTGAGTTCAGCTCGGCTGCGGGGACCTCCTGATGATCTGAGCCAGGAGCTGGGCCTGGGTTGAGCTGGATGGGAAGTCGGGAGGGTTGGGGGTGGTGAGGAGGGGTGTCCGGGGTGACTCTGGCCTCTAGTGCCCAGTACTTTTCAACCATAACATCGACTGGGTTTTCGAAGCCAAACGGATCTTGTTGGAAATGTCACACAGGAACTTGTTAATGCCATCAAGTCCCTTTGCCTTCGGAAGGCAAGACTGCCTGGCCGGATGGGAGGGTGGGGGGCATTACTCCATTGCTATGTCCCAGCTTGCTATTGCAGCGGCTGTGTTAATCCATTTTGTCATGACTCTTCCTCCTTTCGGCTCTCCCTCTGCTTGACAGAACTTGATGTCTTTCTCCAGGGACTAGAACTTATGACAGGTGGGACACACGTGAAGCAAAGTCTAGTCATCCTTGCTTGTAAAGAGCATCAGGCCAAGATTTCTTCCAACACACAATGCTGCCTCCATCTCATGTTTTCCACCAGAACCGTTATTCAAGGGCATCACTTCTTCCTCCATCTCCCTTTGCCTTGTCCCATTTCCAATGCACATGAAGTGGTTAAAAATGCCATGGGTTGGGTCAGGTACCCCTTTGGGGCTTTGCGCTTTGACCCTTTCAAGAGGGATTTTGCAGCAGATTTTCCCAATGAAGTGCATGGTTTGATTTCAAACTGCTGGCTTCACGGGTGCTGATTGTGGAGGCAAGCAGAGTGACATTCTTGACAATCCCCCACAATGTTGTAGCTGGGTCGAGTCATGGGAATTTTGTGTTCTTTCTGTATAATCCATACTGACGGCAGTAGTCTTTTGTCATCCTCAGTATTGGTGTCAAGTGCCTTTGGTCTTGTGAAGCACAGTTAATGCATCTTTCCCATCTTCTAATGCCACATTCTTCTACACAGAGTCTGGTTCCTCCGTTTATTTGCAAATCATATAGATTAGAGGAACATATGCCTTATCCCCACCGTTCCTGATTTTACCCTTTTATTTTGATCAAATGACTACCTCCTGGTCTATATGCAGGTGCAACATAAGCACAATGAAGTGTTCTGGAATTCTCTGCTAAGACAGGTTGTTGCTGAGAGAACTTGGTGGCAGCCATCTCCTGACTGCAAGGATATGTTTAAGCACATTCTGTTTGGAACATACGCATTTATGTATGAATGGGAATCCTACATGGGAATCTTTCTCTGCAATGGCATCCCTGAGAGATGTAAACTGCTATCTCGGGTTTACATTTGAAGGACCCAAAGTCCAGAAAGTTCATGATATAGCTAGTCCAAGAGTGTCTTCTAATTCAAACCCGGGTTCACCAGAGGCCAGATTTTAGTCATTCTGCTCTAAGATAGCCCAGCATAGGCAGATAAGTGGAGCAATGAATGGCTTGTTTGGAGTTGGTTAATGGATGGATTTAGGACCAAACGTGCACTGAGTAGCAAGCAGCTGATGCTCTGGATTGAGTCCATTGATTTGTCCACTCAGTTGGCTAGAATGGCTCCTGTCACCTGTCACTATTCAGATAAAGAGTCATCCAAACAGAGTGGAGACAAGAGGCAGGAACATTGGTGTTCCCGTGTGCTGTGGCTCTGATTTGCAAGGTTGGTTTTAGTTCTTTATATGTGAAACACCCCATGCATCTGTAAGCACCCCCTCCACCACAAATAAAGAGAAAACAGCACTGAGAAAGCAGAGGGGCAGGGGCAGGCTCTCCATTTTTAAAAAAGAGTATAACATAAGTTTCTGGGCCTCATCCCGCCTTGTTCTCTCTCATTTCCTTCCTTAAAGACACGCGACACACACACGCACGCACGCATGCAAGCAAGCACGTGCACACACAGAGAGAAGTTGACCCTGACTCATAGGTGTATCAGAGAAGAACTGTGCTCCGTAGAGTTTTGGGTGAGTGACTATCTTCAAGTAGATTGCCAGGCCTTTCTTCCAAAGTACCTCTGAGTAGACTTGAACCTCCAAATTTTGGTTAGCACCCACATCCTTATCTGCAGGGACCACCTAATTTGCATTCTTATAAAAATTAGTCCCACTCCTGGTAGTCAGGAGAGTGAAATTGGGATTATATTTGTGATTTTTTATGTGGAATCTAAATAGAGGGTGTGGCCAGTGGCAAGTATCATAAGTTTGAGTCCTGCCTCTGTCTCCAAGACAGTGGTATCTTAGACAAATCCTTCTCTTCTCTGGCCTTGATCATCTCATCCCCGAAATGCTGGGAAGAAACATTGTAGTTCCTTCTAGCTGAAATAGCCTACCCTTCCTAAACTCCCAAGCCTGTTAGCCACCCTCATGTGCCCAGTGACCTGCTCTACTCCTGTTTCCTTCATTCCTCCTGGGCTTTAGTGTCCTGAAGGAGTGCGTGGGGTGTCTTCTGTGTTTCAGTTCAGTCAGAATGGACCCGATACCTGCCAAACCTCACCGCCCTCTACCTGAGGAAGATGCCTAGACTGACAAACCTGCAAGGGGACATTTTCAAGATGACCCCTAACCTGCAACAGCTGGACTGTCAAGACTCCATGTCCCTCAGCTCTGTCCACACGCATATCTTTGAAGACACACCTCACCTTCAAACACTTCTCTTTCAAAAGTAAGTGATTTGATGACTGCAATTTGCCTATAGCACTATGTTGAATATTCATATTAGCAAAGAAAAATAACATTACTACTAGGATTCCCATTCATACATAAATGCGTATGTTCCAAACAGAATGTGCTTAAACATATCTTTGCAGTCAGGAGATGGCTGCCACCAAGTTCTCTCAGCAACAACCTGTCTTAGTCTCCTGATAATGCCTCAGAAAAAATTAAGACCCAATCAAAATATTGGCATCTGAGGGGATTTTGTGGGCCAGTTAAGTTCAAGGCAAACAGATAACCTTAGAAAATTATGGAGACTGTTGACTATTGCTTGGAATTCCAAGGGTGTGATCTTGATGGAGCTCCTTGAAGGGCCCAGAATTATCATGAGGGCTTATTGTGAAAGAAATTTAAGAAAACTGAAAGCTGCATTGGTGAGGAAAAGGCCAGGGACGTTATGCCGAGGGAATTTTTTCTAACATGGCAAAACACCTGCTGATTCTTCAAGAGTAGTGAGAGCAGTGTGTTAGTCTAGATAGACTATAGAAACAACTTCATAGACACTAACAGGTGTGTAAGAAAGAGCTTTATATACAAGAGCCATTGAATATTGAAAAAACATCCCAGCCCAGTCTATAAGTCTGATACCAAACTATAAAGTCCTCTTCAGACTCACAGAACACATGCAATGACACTGAATGCAGGACAATCATAGGGCAGTGGGGTAGGAAGTCTTGTGGATCCAGTGGCATTGTTAGCATCTCAGCACTGGCAGGGATCTCCATGTAGCTCCTCCATCTCAGGGACTAGTGTAGTTCCATGTGTCTTGTCAGCTGCAGTGTCTCCCAGGGAGTGAGCTTTGTCAGTAGAGTCTCAGGAAGGGACCGTGTGTTCCACCTCAAGTGAACTATTGATCTCCTTAGTGCTTCTAAATGAGGTTACCAAGCCGCCACCCAATTGACAAGTTAACCTCCTCCCCTTCACTCTTTATCTTCTCAAATTGACAACAGATTGTGTAACTACCACTGGCAGTCCTGAGAGCTTCATGAGGAAAACTAAAGCTCTAAAAAAAGGGGGGGGGGGAGCTTAAGCTCATCCACCTTTCAGCTCTGATCTTCACCCACTAAGGCATTTTTGTTCCCCAAATTCAGAGCATAGAAAAGGATAATTTGAGTCCCTTAGAATTCCCAAACTGCTGCCTTCCCAGAGGTGCATTCAACCGGCCGCTTCGGGCCACAGACTTTCTCTCCTAGAACCATGGCCCAGTTTATCCGTAACTTGGTGGAGAAGGCTCCAGGGATGGTAAATGCTGCTGTGACTTATTCAAAGCCTCAATTGGCCACATTTTGGCACACTGCCAGGGTGGAACTGGTTCTTCCAACCCCTGCTGAGATCCCTGCAGCTATTCAGAGCCTGAAAAATATAGTCCATAGTGCTAAGACTGGTCGCTTCAAACAGCTCACAGTGAAGGAAGCTCGGCTGAATGGTTTGGTGGCCACTGAAGTGTGGATGTGGTTTTATCTTGGCGAGCTCATAGGCAAAGGAGGCATCATTGGCTATGATGTTTGAAGACCAGTCTTTAACACCTTTAATACAGGAACTACACTAGTCCCTGTATTTTGGTTTGCTACTTGGGTTTTCATGGACCATGTGTGATCAGTCTACTCTAATAAATCATTCTGAAAAAAAAAAAAGAATTCCCAAAATGCCATATTGGCATTGTATAAATCAAAGAGTGCAGAATCCTTTGGTGAAGAGTTTGAGTGATAGAAATACTGCTTTCAGAAATGTATAGACCAGGATGGAGGGTATGTTGAGAAACAATAGCCTCACATTTTGATATTTTGTGTTTAATAAAGGTTGCTATGATTTTGCAGCAGTAATTGTCTAAGGACCCTCAGATGTGTAACTATTTTGTAGAATGAAAGCTTGGTTTGGGGTCCCCCTCCCTTAGGCCTTGAAATCCTCTCTGGGGTACTGTTCTTCATCCTTTAGATCAGCAGTTCTCAACCTGTGGGTCACAATCCCTTTGAGGGTCGAGTAACCCTTTCACAGGGGTTGCCTGATTCATAACAGTAGCAAAAATACAGCTATGCAGTAAGAAGAAACTATCTTTATGGTTGGAGGGGGTCACCACACTATGAGAAACTGTATTAAAGTGTGTTAGCATTAACAATGTTGAGAAACACAGTTTTAGATGGTATCATGGATAAGTTCCAGATAATCCATGTGGCCTGAGAACCATGCAACTCGGTCTTATCTAGCATAATATTAAAACTCAAGTTTTTCCCCTCTCCAAGCCCAGACTAGGAAAACTGTAGCCAGCAAGAGCGGATGAGAGGATCAAGTTCTTTCTTTCGGGATCCCCCTCTTCCTCACATGTTAGGCAAGTGGAACCCCACTCAGGCTTTGAGAAGGCCTCAGGAGGAAAGGTGAATGGGTGGTCAGGGTTCCATGAGTAGTGGAGATCTGGGCTTGGCACCCTTGGAGGTGGTGAATGTCCAAACCTACCCTCCTTCCCAAGACTGTCTCTTTCCAGATGATCCCTAGCCGCCTCCTTTTCTTAGGACTCCCACTTAGGCACCTGCAGAAGCAGGCACCTTGGCCTAGAGTCACTCCTACACATGACCCCTTCTCTTTTGTCTGCCAGCTCCCACAACTTTTTCCTCTCTAGAGTTCTTTCAGGTGAGTCAAAGTCCTTGCACACACACACACCCCCCCCGCCAAGTTCCAGGGGACATTTTCTCAGAGGCAGCCTGGATGCTTATGTGGCTTCAGTTTCCAGAGAGGAAGCTCCATCTGCCTTAAGGGAAACTTTGCGCCCTCCTCCCTTGTGACTGGAGTTCCACAAAAGTCACCTTCCAAGCCCAGGATCCCCCACCTTCCAACTCCTCCGACTGCTTAGACGTAGGTGATGGGTTTGCTTAGACCATTGCTTGCCCTACACAGGCGGTCAAGTGCCTCCCGTTTAGGGTAAGTGGAGTTCTGCGCTCAGTGGGTTAAGCTTTGGACTATTAACTGAAAACACCTTGTTTGAACGCACTCGCCTGCTCTGTGGGATAAAAATGAGTCAGTCTGCTTCCATAAACTGACAGCCTCAGACACCCTGTGGGACTTCTCTGCACTGCCCTGTAAGCCTGCGGAGTTAGACTACACTCAGCATCCGTGGGTCGGGTTTTGGCCCCTCCTGTGTGGGTCTCAGACATTTGCCGTCTCTACTGATCCTAAGGCTGAACGAATCTATTCCAGTAAAGCGTTACAGTCTCAGAAAATGTCAGTGGCAGTTCTCTGTCCTGCGGGGTCACTATGAATCGATCTCAACTCAATGGCTCTAAGTTTGGCTTTGCTTTTTAAAAAATATCCCATTAGGTAACCGTTATTTCTGATCGTGTCCATGGCAAAATATTAGAAATGGCATCCACGCGGAACCTCACTCTGGCTGTGAGATTTTGTGCTTCCAACCCACTAACCAGCAAACGGAACCACAGTCATCCAATCAATTTTAACTCACATGGCCTTTACAGTGGTTTTCAAGGCTGCATGTCTTTTATGGGAGCAGACAGATTCAACTTTCTTCTAAGGAGTGGTTGGTTGGTTTGACCCACCAATCTTGTGGTTAGCAACCCAGTACCCACCTGGCAGCACCACCAGGGCTTCTTGCCAACCAACTAGAAGGTGCTTATTTTTCTTTTAAAAATAGAGAGAGGGCTGAGCCCCAGTGGCATAAGTGGTTGAGTGCGGGACTGCAGCCCGTGGGCTTGGCAGTTCAAATCCAGTGGCGGCTCTCAGGAGCGGCACTGGGTAGCTCCCACAACCACCAGAGGGCAGTGATGCCCACAAAAAAATTAAAAAAAAAGAGAGGTAATAATACCTGCCCCACCTGCTTCTCAGAGTTCTATGAGGTAGATAATGTAATAGAAACATTGAAATAGTCTCTTCCTGTTACTTAACAGCTATTCCTGTGAGTGCAGCTCAGTGTAAAATGTTAACAATGGCCTCTGCTTATTCATCCAAGTATTGTTGGCTGAAAATACTCAGTAGAAAATCTCTGGGGGAAAAAAAAAGAAAATCTCTGGAAAAATCTAAAAGCATGTATTGTTATCGCTGTGCAACTATGAAAACTGGAGTTGTTTTTCAACAATGGTTCAGAAGCAAAGAGACCCATTTACTCTTTCATTCCTGCATCCGATAAGCACACAATGTATTCCCCACTCCATTAGACACATAAGGTATATCCCAATCTATTACACACATATATTCCAAAAGGGGAGGTGACATGGAGAGCTCTTCACCCAATGCATTGCTTTAGTGAAGATGACGGTGGTGCTTGTGGTGTGGTAATGGGGACGAGGTTGGTCACAATGGTAAACTGGTGATAGCGATGGTATTGGTGATGCCGGTGGTGGTTGTGGTCGTGTAATGGTGATGACAGAGAGGACGACAATGATAGTTATGCTGATGGTGATGATAACAACTGGTTCCCTGCTTTCAGGGACCTGAGAGTTCAGTCAAGGCAACAGCAATTCTCTGCTGCATTACACAGTGATCTGCAATCACGGCACACAGCACAGCACGTGCTGTTATCAGGCAAGTGGGGGTCGTGGTCAGCTTCCTCCAGATAGGAGCAGGGAGGCTTCTCCAGGAAGAGCATGCTGGAGCCACCCTCTCAGAGATAATCTAGACAGCAAGACCTGCACCTGTGGAAGACCAACCTGTCGGGGGTGGAAAACCCACCCTTCTCCTCTCAGCACCAGTGACACGAAAGTCGTCAGGTTGCCCCCTATGGAAGGCAGAAGGCTTGAGAACCTCAGAAGCACATGGCGGTCTTGTCAAGATCTGGCTCATACGGATGTCCCTGGACAGAGGGAATTTCCCACAGCTGCTGGGGGCAATTCCTTCGTCCTTCAGTTCCATGTTTTCCCTGGATGTCGTATTGTATGCTCACCTGAGAAGTGTCAGAGAAGAAAGGTAATCCAGACCCATAGCAAAGCTGCCTAACCAGATTCTTGTGACTGGCTTGTGTGTGTGTGTGTGTGTGTGTGTGTGTTTCAGCTGCAACCTGAGTTCCTTCCCTCCTTGGACTCTGAAGTTCTCCAAGGTGGTGTCCATCGACCTCGTCGGCAACCCCCTCACTTGTAGCTGCGAGTTGACCTGGCTCCTCCTGGATGCACAGAGAATTGTCTTAAACAGGTAACACATTGACAAAGCCGAGGACCAGCCCTCAGCAGTTGAAGGGCCATGGGTCACATGGGGCTGGTTGGGCCATGAAGGGTGGGGCTGCCCTTCCCCTATAGTGCCATTGGGGACCCAGGGGTGGCTCCGCCTCCTTTCCAGCCAGGGAGAAGGGGCCAAGAGCAGGGAAATCTATATTCCTGTAAGTAAATGGAGTGACTTGAATGGCACAAGTTATGACCCACTAACTCCTAGCCTCCAGAGTGGCAGTTGAAACGCCCTCCCCCTTCCCCATGCCTCCCCCTTACAGAACTTCCTGATCAGCCCCTGAAAAGTCACAGCCTTCAATCCCTGTCGTAGAGTTCTATTCAGCATGCAGTGTGTATGTGTGTGTGTGTGTGTGTGTGTGCTAGGATCAGATTAGACAGGCAAGCATATCATACCTGAGAGGTTGTCCAGGTTGTCCTGGTTGGCCAAATTCGTTCCACCGGCCAGAAGTCTGACAATCAGCACAGTCAGCTTCCTCGCACAGGTCATTTTAAAAAACAGGGCTTTTTCTCAGAGAGTTTCAGCAGTGCCCTTGTCTTTATTTCTCCCTCCCTTCTCACCTCAGGGGAAAGGGCCTTCCTGGTCTCGTTCAGCTCTGTAGCCACAGGCATTTCTTGGTATTCCCTGGCTTGGGTTGAGGCCAGGGGTAGGGAACCACTGTTCCACTAAGGGCCATGTAGATATTTATACCATCCTTCACAGGCCATACTGGTCAGTCCTTCATTCCCTCACCCCTGATAGGATGGCCTGGTGGTGGCAAAAGGCTGAACTCCACAAGGTCTGCAGTTTGAAACCACCAGCTGCTCCTCAGGAGAAAGACGGCGGCTGTCTCTGCCCATAAAGAGTGACAGTCTGGGGGACTCTCAGGGGCGGTTCTACTCTGTCCCATAGGGCCACTCTGAGTCAGCACCGGCTTGATGGTAGTGAGCCTGAAATGGAAGGACCGAGGCGGCCTCTCCTCTGCGAGCAGTGAGATGTTAAGTGGCAGGGTGGCTTCTTGGCCCTTAGACTGCCATGAACTGGACGTTCAGTATCCCTGATGTAGGCTGACCTTTGGTCACCACCAAATGCCAAAATTTGAAGCAGTTAGGCCCTGTATCTGAGCAGGCATAACAAGAGTAATGAGAGTGGGGGTCGCTGGAGTGATGCCTTTCCAGTGTGCAACATGTGGTACTGGGTTGATAAGGAGCAGGAGCATGTTGATAAGGCTTCAAGACACAGGGGTCCCAGAATCCAAGCGGAGCACAAGCAGCCCAAATGCCTTCTAACTGGTTCACGTCTCTTCCAGGGCAGCAGACACCGTGTGTGCACCAGCAGCAGGCTCTGCGGGGGTCTTCCCAGCCTCCCTGGCTGTCTCCCAGCTGCCTGGTGTGTGCCAGCCAGACAAAACCACCACCCTTGCTGCTTCAATATCATCCACCGCTAAGAATTCCACCCACATTCCATCAACCCAGAGTGGAATACTGACCTCTCCTACGAGACCGCCCATTCTGCCCGGCACCAGCCCCTGTTCCCAGCCTGGGAAAGGGAAACAGAACGCCACCAATGCCACCACCTTGCCCATGGATAACCCGTGGCTAGCCACAGAGACCCAAAGCAGCACCCCAGAGGGGGATGCCCACTCGACTATCATCTCCACTGGTCATGGAAATGCCAGTGTCCTACCCGGGGCTTCCAGCACCGCCTGGACGGCACACCTAGGGGGGCGGCTTGCCAGTCGGCCTCACAGCTCAGCGGCCCCCACCTCCTTCACCAGCAAACCACGGGATCCCAGGCCCACAGGAAACTTGGTGAGCCAGTCTCAGCCCAACCAGGGGACTCCCCAAGCCCCCGAGCCCAGCCCCTCGGAGGACGATATCCCCATCATTCTGATGGACGACTATAGCGAGGAGGAGGGAGAAGGGAAAGGGGAGGGGTCAGTGGCAGCAACACTTCACCAGGACATCATTGACTGTGACTACCACCCCTGCAAGCACCTCCAGACCCCCTGCGCCGAGCTGCAGAAGCGCTCAAGGTGCAGGTGCCCAGGTCTCAGCGGGGATCACGTCATCCCAGACCCCCCGCAGCTCCTGGGGGTGTCCGAGGTGACGGACACGTCGGCCCTCATCCAGTGGTGTGCCCCCAACTCCCTGGTGCACGAGTACGAGCTCCACTACCATCCCAAGGGCCAGCCGGAGGCCACGCAGGCGGTGGGGCAGCTCCACTCTGCGGCCCGGCAGTACCTTCTGTCCGGCCTGACACCGGCCACCACGTACCGCGTGTGCGTCCTGGCGGCCAACCCGGCGGGCCGGAGCCCGATGCGCGCCTCTGCCTGGAGGCGGCCGTGCGCGACCTTCTCCAGCAGACCCAGCTACGTGCTGCTGCTGGCGGCCCTGGGCAGCGCCAGCGGCCTGCTGCTCCTCAGCACCCTGGTGCTGGCTGGCTGTCTCTGCAGCCGGATCCGGGCCCCCCGGCCGGAACACACCCCCACGCACCTCGTGGCCTACAAGAATCCAGCCTTCGACTACCAGCTCTAGGCTTCCGGGAGGCTTTCGCGGTGGATTCCGACTCAGGCCTCCAGTGGGGACCGCCTTGGTGGGATTTCAGATGGAAAGAACTGCCCCGCTGTCTGCATGCACCAAGGGCGAGCTGGGTGCTCACAAGGTCCCTCGCAGGCGCTGAAGGACCTGGGCAGCCTGCGGGCTCAGCGGACTGGCTATGTGTTTCTGAGTCCAGGAAACCTTCCACTCTTCGGTGTCACTGCTTGTCTGGAAATGTGGAAGACAAAGGTGGTCCCTTCCCACTGCCAACCCACCCCCACCCCCCCGCCCCCCAGCCACCCACTGTCTCAGTGGGGTTTTCAAGGAGTGGCCTGTGGTTTACAATGGAACACAAGTGTGTATGGAAGTAAGGGGTAAACCCACAAAAAGCTTCCAGTCCAGCCTCTTGTCCCTGTGGGGGACATGACATCCTCAGATCTTCCCAGGAAGTCTCCCACCACATCAGGGGCAGCTCTGGCGTGGGTCCATAAATGTGTTACCCAAGACTGTTTCTCTCTCCCTCACACATACCCCAGGGGTTCCTGAGACTGGGGTGGGTAGGGGTGGGTGTAGCTTCCGAAGTTACTCACATCTCAGGATATGACCCCCCCAAATAGGAGGGTATTTCCAGCTTTGCATTTAAAAACCAGTCTGAAAAGAAAATGTTTTGGAAAGGATAGCAACACATGTACAAAATGCTTGACACATGGATGTATGGATTGTTTTAAGAGAATGTTAAGAGCCCCCAATAAAATGATTTAAAAAAAAAAAAAACAGTTGCCACCAAAAACAAAAAAGAAACCCCAGTGTGGCGAACTTCCTTTGTGAATTGGGAAAAGCTTGTCCTTCTTGGCCAATTACATTTCAGCTAAGTTAGCATGGACAAAGAAATATGAACACATCTTTCTTAGGAAATATAATTAGCCCACATGGAAGAATTTTTTTTTTATGAGAGCAGAGAGGGACAAACTAAAACATCAAGGCGCGACAGGCAGGGGCTGGCAAACGGTGACTCTCAAGTCACATATGGTTAAACTTTCAGCATGTACCTGCGGATCTGAAGTAACACTGAACCATTTTAAAGGATATTAATCAGGTAATGGTTCCTTTTGTTAAAAAAAAAATGTATGTATTTACGGTTCCGTTTTTAAATTGTTGTGAGGGGAAGGACTGGCTCTTCTGTCTCAAGTGTGCTGACCCCTATTCTATATCAATAAACTAAATCCATCACCATTGAGTCGTTTGACTGGTCATGACCCTGTAGGACAGGGCAGAATTGCCCCCTGTAGAGGAACAGGCAGCTCCGTCTTTCAGCTGCACAGTGGCCAACAGGTCCCCACTGCTGACCAGGTCATAAAGAGGTGAGCAGCCCGATGTGGAACACAGCAGGCGTCCAGTGGGCAAAGCCACTCTCTGCTCCTAGATGTCATATTTTAGGGTTGTTTTTTTTCTTAACTTTATCCGTTAATTAGGACACCAAATTCTGAGGATAAATTCCATTTATGAGCAAGAAGGTAACATTCAAGCTTAGCCTCCTAAGTTAGGAACAGCTTTGAGCTTTACCAAGATTTGTGAGCGCACTGCTTTCTGATCAGCCCTGCGCTGCTCTGCGCAATCTCGTCTTTCTGGTGTCAAAGAGCTCACCTCCTTAGTGTCTGGCTTCCGAAGCTGCTGCTACTTGAAGTCGGCGCCCCTGAGATGCTTGGAGGCTTTCACACCGATAGTGATTTGGAGGCATTCTACACCCAGGAACTCAATGGACGACCACAGAGGCCCAGTCACCAGCAGCTGCTTCGGGAGAGCCACTCTCGGTGACACCCGCGAGGATCCTTGCCAACAGAGCCTGGGCTGATGGTGGGCGCAGACTCAAACAGAGGCCTTTGGCACAACTTAACCTCTCGGGTGTCTGCAAAATTGTTGCTTTGCAACAGTAGCAAGGACCTTCTCTTCCTGGTCCCTGAATTTGTTTCTTGGATCCTGCCTCTTATACAAGTGGCCTTTTTGCCGGACTAGCGGCGGCAAAGTCCTCAAACTAGGCCAGGGTTTCGGCATCAGTGACGCCCTCCTCTTCTTGAGCTTCTTGCCCTTGACCTCGGCCTTCTGAACTGGCCGCTGGCATTTGCTTAGCTGACCTCAGGCTGCTGCTCTTTGGTGTCCGGCTTCTCTGCCTTTTCACCCGCCATATTACAAGATGGAAAAGATCGACTTTTTCACTTTCACACAAACGATGAAATGATGAGGATTTCTTTTTTTCTGTTTGCATTCACTTTTACGGTTTTAAAAGGATCAACTTGGATTCTCACTTGTCTTCTGTGTACATATGAAACTGCACAACAATCAGGCTGCACAAACTGCCTCTTCAAATTTGACACTGAGAACAGAATTGTCTGTTGAAAGAGATTCACTGAATTCAAAGGCAGACAATGAAAACTTGCAAAGAACCAAAAATATAAATAATGAGGGTGAAGTCTACAGACAGGTCATTCCAGTCACAATCTCAGTGCTTTTTCAGCATACCACCATCAAGACAATCGGTTCCCATCTTCAGTTGAGAATAGATGCATAAGTACCCTGGCAGCAATCAGGGACAGCTAACCACAAAGCCAGCGGTTCAAACCCACCAAGCGCTCCTCTACAGAAAAAGGAGGCTATCTGTTCCCATCACAATTCACAGCCTCGAAAACTCTATAAAGTCACCATAAATCAAAATCGACTCCATGGCAGTGTTTTTTTTTTTTTTTTTGGATTAATACAGTTCCAATAGTTTTGTCAATCGGTAGAATCTGCACACTTTATAATGTTTCCAAAAATTGAGGAAGACATTTGGACACAGGTTAAGGTGAGAAAAGCATATTATCCAATCTGATTAAGACCTTAATAATAGACTAACTCCCCCAAACCACTCCCAAACTACACCAACCCATTAAAAACTACTGCTGTTGAACCTACTGGCTCAGAGATCCAGTAGGGCAGAGCAGAACAGCTCCATATGGTACCAAAACTGACAGGTCACGAAGCAGGCTGTCACCTGTTTCTCCTAAAGAGCCGTGGGGCAGGGGTGGGGGTGTGGAGGGATGTTTCAAATCACTAGTCTTTCAGTTAGCAGCTGCCTAAACACTTTGCCACCAAGGGTCCTTACACAGCCTTTGTACCAAACCATAAACAAGTGTAATCAAGCCCAGTGTTTTTTTCCTGCTATTCTCGTATTGCTTTTAAAAGTTCTGCCTTTAACATCGTTTCTGTGTGCTAATACTGTGCCTCATGGGTGGTCCACAGAGCACTCCCACCTCCTGTCTCTGCCTGGGGCCCCAGGTTCTGAGGCCTTCCAGGTGCCAGAAGGGTTAAGAATGGCTGGCAACATGCCACCCTTCTTTCTCTCTGGATATATCAGGTGGCAAGGTCACTTAGCTTCAGGGATCAGTAATGTTCCAAGTCAAGGGCAGCTCTGGAAACCAGAAGCAGGGCCAACCGAGCGAGGAGACACATATCCCAAGGTCCGCAACGCCGTGAGGTTTGTTTAGAACTACTTCCTGTCTTCACAGAGCTCATGCTTTCAGTTCTTCTCACGTCAACCCAATTCCTTCCTGCTTTTAATCTCCAAGCTTAAAACTTTGCAAAAACCACAACCTGACACTGGACCTTTGAGTTTAAAGGAGCGTTGACCTTGTTTATGGCCCTGCGTCCCTCATTTCTAGTCAATCCCCCTCACTAACTCCCCAAAATACCCACTGTCATTAAATGGGCTGAGTGTCCTGATGAATGACCTAGTTTACTCACTGAAGATGTGGTGTCTTGCAGGAACATCCTTAGATGTCAACAAACTAAGGAGTGCTCTTTGTCATTTAGTGTGTAGCTAAAAATAGACTGCCTGTGATAAATGAATACAAGGCCACTGGGATGAGCTAACTTGAGCACTCTATGTCCCCAGTGTAATGCCACGCCTGGAAACTGCTGCTTGCTTAGCACTGACTGGTGAATTCAGTGCGGATGCCAAGACTTGGGGACTTTGGAGTCACTTGAACAGTGCAAACCTCGGAGGGGTCTCCTGACCTCAGCACCATAAAAGGATCCTTGGCATCAAAGGTCCACGAGTCAGAGAGCACAAGCGGATGACCCCCGCCCCTGGTGTCCATCAGCAGTAACAGTCTGTGTGTAAGCCCAATCATGAAACAGTCTGCTTTGGTCCAGGAAGAAGTGCCCTGGCCAGATCGTGAGACATCTATGAGAAGCCCTTTCGAGTGTGAGTCTCGTGGGCAGAGGAGCCCCAGCATGTCACGTGGGATGTCGTCATAGCCTAGATCCTTTCTGTAGAAATTCTTTAACTCACCTGGCTTCCACATCTGCAAACCTCTTTAATGTGAGTGTCAGCAAAGAAGACCCCTTTGAGTTTAGTGATGCAACATATGGGAGGGTGTGTTTCCGTGTGGGCTAGATACAGCCCCTAAGTGAACCTCTGAATCCTGAAAGCTTTAGTTTCCTTGTTTGTAAAAGGATGACAATACAAACACCCCCCTCCCCCCACGTCCACTCCACCGCAGGTAATATGTGATAACAAAAGTGAGGACGCGGATGTTGTGGCTGTGGGGTAACCATCAATAATATTAAACCCTCACTCTGTATTCCTTTTCTTTCCCAGGCACCCCAGCAAACATACAAAAATGCTGAGTCTATGAAACAAAAGTTAGACTCTGAGATCCCTTCTGGAGCCTCCTCGGGTGCTCTAAGTCAAATACCTTACAGCTTACCAAATAAACCAGTCCCCAAGGAAGCTAGGGCTTTCCTTGAAAAGTGACCCCTCTTCGGAATGAATACAACTAGTGTCATCCCACGAGCACGAGAGATTCAGAGACCAGAGGTGAACTCCTTCATGACGTGCATGTACACAGACCGGACCGGTTGGGTCAGTAACTTTGCATCAAGAAAATCACTGTTACTTCCAGTTCTTTTACTCCTTTAATAGTTTAACAAAAACAAAACAAAAGATACCCCAAAGTTTAAAAAATCATTGAAAAATATACAGTTTCATATTATTTACATATCACATGAACACGAGTTCCAAATATCATACAAACATTGCTATGATAGAAACACATGTGGGGAGTATGACACAAATCATTGACTCCCAGATGGCAGAGTACCGGGCATGTTCTTGCCTTCCACTACCGTGGTTACTAGTTAGCCTGATACAGAGACTAGGAAGCACCTGAGAAATTGGAAGTCTTTACTGAGCAGAACTAACTCTATGAGAGAGGGGCTTCGAAAAAACTCAAGGAAAAATGGAATTCAAGGAAAAATGACATTTTCCCATGAACATTTTGAAGCTCCTCACATTTAATTTGAGCTCATTTCTTTTTTCCACAATTTAATGCATTTTAAATCTCCTTACGACTTTCATTCAGAGCTAGGCGATCTTTATTCTGTCAACATATTAAATGATTGAAGAGCAACCGGATCTCAAGATGAAACACACAACCGCTGCGCCACCTTCCACAGGATCCACACCGAACCCTGGAATTTCCCGCGCTCGACCGCACGGGAGGTGGCAGCTCCAGCTCCCATGCTCTGGCCTGCTTTGTTTGCAAATATCTTAATCTGTGACTGACAATCATTGGGATAATTGGCGTTTTACAAATTAATCAAGAAACCTAAGATGGAAAGAAACAAACAATTCTAAATGATAGTTTTATTTGTATTTAAAAATACACTGGAAATTCCGCTTATGCCCATGATCAAGCTTACTTTCAATGCACACGACTTCAATTTGAACGACATGGTTTGTTCTGACAAGTCCTTTTTCAAGCTGAACACCAACATGGAAAAACTCCTTCAGATTCCCGAATGGCCCTGGCGCCAACGACGTGTCGATCGCTTCCTTGCTAGTGAGAATGAACGCATGCTTTCATCTGCCTTTTATCACCTGGACTGTTTTCCGGCCATAATGATAGTAACTGTAAGCGGAGGCAGCGGTGGTGAGGGCCGTGAAACACCTTGGGCAGGAGCGAGGAGAGGCAATTTGGTCAGCAAACCCCAACAGCAGGTCCAGGCAGATGCACGAAGGAAAATGAAGGTGTTCACTCGTTCCCAAAGAGCAAAGACCACTCAGATGCCCTCATTTAAAGGGGCATGTACAGAGCCGTACAGGATTTTTCTTTTAGCTTCAAGAATCTAGGTATGTTACTTTAAAAATACTACTATCACGCAAAATCTAGCCTACATTCCCCTTAAAAAAAAAAAAGATTCATAACAAACAACAAAAACACGGTGTTTTGAAGCAGGGAAGTCGGAGCGGAGACCGAAGCCCCTCTGTAGACAATGGTCCATCCTGACCCTGGTGCTGCTTCTCACTCTGGACTGGAGTGGAGCACGTACTCAGAGCTGGAGCTCCCGACACATGGAATCCAGGAACAGGAATGGGAGTAGCAATACCAAAAGGATAAAAGGGGAAATAGAAGGGAGGAAGGGGAAACCAATCACACACACACACACACACACACACACACACACACACACACACACACCCCTCCAGGGGGAAGAACAAGAGAAGCCACGTGGGAAGGGAGACAGTGGCTGGTATGAGATATGAAAATAATAATGATTATTTATAATCTATCAAGGGGCCCCAGGAGGTGGGGGTGGGGGAGGAACTGATACGAAGGGCTCAATAGAAGGCAAATGTCTAGAAAAGAACTACGACAACATATGCACAAGTATGCCTGATGCAACTGATGAATGGATTGTAATAACAGCTGTGAGAGCCCTCAATAAAGTGATCGTTTCAAAAGAGAAAGAAAGCAAAAACAGAAAGTACTAGCACCTGTCATCCTGATCAGACACTACTCTGTCTGCTGTTCTGGTGTTGTTCTCCTCTACGGAGATGATGGGAGCGCTGACAACTTGCTCAGAGCAACAGACCATGCATGAGCCTGGCATGCGCTCAGGTCCAGGGCCCACCTGTTCTTCTTCCCACCGCTACGGGCTGCAGGAAAGTAGCAGGCTCTCATTCTTGCAGATTTTGGAAATCAAAAATCTGTAGGGCTCAAAATATCTGTTTCTGTACTTTGCTTATTGATTTTTCCTAAAAATGAATGATCAGATTAACCAACCCTCTTGATTTCCTTTGAAATGCCACAATTTAAAAAAGAATTTTTTTTTTAAAAAAAAGCTTAGTATGTGCATAATTTTAAAAGATCCTTTTGGGGCTTTGTCCAATAACTCCCAACATGAAATTTCCCCAGGCCCTACGGCACAAACATTACTACTCCCCACCTGAAGCTTTCAGTCTTATTTCTACTGAAAATTATCTTTCCCTTCTTGGAACCTCAACAGATCATCTGTGTTTCTCATAAAAGCTACTGAATATGACTGGTATGTCCCATGTTTAATAGCAAGTTTCCCTTTTATCAGAGGCTCTCATCACAATCCATCCATGCAGTCATTGTGCCAAACACATTTGTACTTGTCGCCATCATCATTTCCAAAACACTTTCTCTCTCCGTGAGCCCTTCGTATCACTTTTTCCCCCCTTCCTCCCTTTTGAACCCTTGATAATTTATAAATTTATGGGTTTTTTTTCATTTCTTACATCAACTGCTGTCTCCCTGCACCCACTTCTGTTGTTTGTTCCCCTGGGGCTGTGCATGTGCTATACACATCAATCATTGTGATTGGCTTCCCCTTTCTCCCCCCTCCTTCCCCCCTTCCTCTTCCTCTCTTGGTGTCACTATTCTCATTATTGGTCCTGATGGGTTCACTGTCCTGGATTCTGTGTTGCAAGCTCTTATCTTTATCAGTGTACATGCTCTGGTCTAACTGAATTTGTAAGGTAGAACTGGGGCTATGATAGTGGGGGGCGGGGGGGAGAGGGAAGCAGTATTAAAGTACTAGAGAAAAGTTGTATGTTTCATCAGGGCTATACTGCACCCTAACTGGCTCATCCTTTCCTTGTGACCCTTCTGTGAGGGATGCCCAATTGTCTACAGATGGGTTTGGGTCCACTCTGCTCTCAGCCTCATTCACATTGATATGATTGCTTGTTCTGGGTTTTTGATGCCTGATACCTGATCCCATCAACACCTCATGATCACACAGGCTGGTGTGCGTCTTCCCTGTGGGCCTTGTTGCTTCTCAGGTAGGTGGGTGCTTATTTATCTTCAAGCCGTAAGACCCCAGATGAATAGCAAGTTTCTTAAGAATGTTATCAATTATAAAATACAGGCTACAGCTTGATCCTGTCAGTGATTAATAGACATTAACTTCATTTTGTTGACAGCTACAAAACAGTCGATCTAAATTTAGCTTACCACAGTATCTGAAGATATATGCTGTCAGCATAATTGAAAACTGGAGCTGCCAAAGAAGCTGCTACCAAGATCAACTGGACCGCTGTGTTTACCTTGAAAAAAAAAAAGGGGGGGGGGGGGGGGGGGGAGGTTAGTTTTGAAATACTGCCAACCAGATCCTGCTTCAGGCTTGAGAGACAAAGGTAGAGAGTCATCGTGCTGAGAAGTGTCGTGTCCTCAGCATGCTCGATGCTGATTTGCATCTCCAGATTCTCAAAGAAGCCGGTGTTCCCAGGTAAGAATCCAGACAAGGGCCACCTCGCTCGCCACTCTGACCGCACAAGTGCACAGCTGCCTCTACACTGGGCATCAAGGGAGCCAGTTACTTGCCGGCAGTCACAGTAGTTCACAGAGCTAAACCTAGAGGCCAGAATTCCGGGGACCTCATCCACTGCACCCTGCCCAGTGCCCACCTGGCAAAACCTCCTTGACTGACAAGGGAAATCCACTCATCTCATCTGGCTGCAGGGAATAAGAAGGGGTCCCTGGCTTAACAGGCAGCCTGTGACGAAATCCGCATCGGAATGCAGCGAAGCCTGTCTACTCCTGAGAGAAGCTCGCACTGGGAGATTGGGCAGATGGAACCCTGGGTGGTGTGCTCAGCAAAGCAGTTCTGGTCTGCAGCCAAAAGACCACAATTCCATGTCCTGGGTGAAAGCCAATGATCTGGACCCTGCACTATGTAGTGCTACACTCAAATTGCTGTATAACAAATCATTAGAAGCCAAGAACAAAAACATGTATGTAGATTAACAGTCTACCTCAAGGACTATTAAATATAATAATCAGCCATCTGTCCATTGGTAATCTGCATCCCAAGCCAATGAAACCTCTGTCACAGACATGGGATAACAACAGTTGGAGCAAACGAAAAAGTGGGTGAAGGGAGACATCGGTCAATGTAAGACATGAAAAAATAATAATGTATAAATTATCAATGAAGGAGGGTAGGGGAAAAGTGAGAAGCTGATACCAAGAACTCAAGTAGAAAGAAAATGTTTTGAAAATGACGATGGCAACAAATGTACAAATATGCTGACATGATGGATGGATGGTCTGTAATAAGAACTGTGCAAGCCCCAATAAAATAATTTTTTAAAGTAATTTAACCATAAGGAGCAAAAAGAAAGAAAATGTCCTAAAATTGACTGTGGTAATGATTGTACAATTATTGAACTATTGAATTATATGATATGTGGTTGTGTGTCAATAAAACTGTAAAAAAAAAAAAGAGGGGGCTGAGCCCCAGTGGCGTAGAGGTTGTGTGTGGGACAGCGGCCCACCGGCTTGGCAGTTCAAATCCAGCAGCAGATCTCCAGGGGCAAGGCTGGGCCTCCTATTCCCATCAGAGGTAGTGATGCACCCTTCACCGCACCACCCCCCCCCAAAAAAAGAGAAACACAAGTCCTCAGAAAGGCACTAACTGCAGTCTCTCTGGATAGGTGTAAAGACAGGCATTTCGCTTCTGTCCTGAAGAGCTCTCAGAAAAAAAACAGAACAGACAACAGAGAGTAACAACACTTTGCTAGTGACTAAAAATTCCTTCCATCCCTTTTCAACTGCAACAATCTCTCTGGAAAACAGTAGGACCCTCTATGTAAGAATTGTGGGGGATGAGTTCCGGTGGCGTAGTGGTTGTGCGCGGGACTGCGGCCCACTGGGACGGAGGTTCAATTCCAGCAGTGGGGCTGGGCCTCCTGCTCCCACCACCAGAGAGCAGTGATGCCCGCCGCCACCCCCCCCCCAAAAAAAAGAATTGTGTTTTCCTTAAAGAGAGCCCAAAATAAAAACCAAGCCCTGCCTTTGAGTCTTGCCGACTTCAGCTCACAGTAACCCCAAGGGCAGATCACTACGACACCTTTGGTTTCCTGAGGCTACCAGAGATTATGGGAGAAGAAAGCCCCGTCATTTCCCCACAGAGCGCCTGGTGGGTTCCAACTGCTGAGCTTGGACCTCCCTATGCCAGGGAGTCGAATGACCTTTTCACAGGGGTTGCCAGATTCATAACTGTAGGAAAATTACAATTATGAAGTAGCAATGAAAGTAACTTTATGGTTGGGGGGGTCAAAAAACATGAGGAACTGTATTAAAGGGTGTGGCATTAGGAAGGTTGAGAACCACTGCGCCGTGCCAACAGGGCTCCTACCCAGAAAGAGAGAGGGTAATACACAAGGAGGGAAGCTTCACTTCATCTTCTGCATCTCAGACAAGAGGCAATTACATTCCAACTCTCTTCAGCTTTGCTAATCGGAGGCCCTGTGACCTACCTCATTCAGAGACTGAAACTTTCCAACCACCAATACAAAAATACAACACACATACTGAAGATCCAAAATGCTCTCGCGCTCTCTCTCTCTCTCTCACACACAGAGCTTCAAAGAACATCTGGTGTCTCTTACCTTGCTGATGAATGTTGGTTTTAACCTGGCGGTGGCATAGCAAGGATTAAAATACTTAGCAAGTGTTCTCTGGCAAGGGGGAAGAAAAGAACACACACATATATAATTACCTTTCAAGTTTAAAACAAGCATTTTTGCAACTATAGGTAACAGAGTATTATCTATATAATACCAGTTTTATACTAGATAAAGGAGTCCTGGTGGCACAACATTTAACCCTGAAAGGTCAGGGCTTTAAACCCAACCCCCTTTCCACGGAAGACAAGAACCGGAGATGTGCTCCCACAAAGATGACTGCCTCGGACAGTGAGGGGGAGAGGGGAGTTCTACGCTGTCACCCAAGGTGGCTGTGAGCAGGAAGATGACTTGTCTATTACAAGGAGGCTGGAAGCCAGGACTCCAAAGGGTCACTCAATGTAAACAAGTGTCAGGTGGAGCTTTCAGATTAGCAACAGATTACAAAGAAGGAACTGGCTACCAACCTGAAAGGAAGAAGCTGCTGAACACATTATACATGACAGTGAAACCGTCAGTTACTGAAGGCTCTCTGCACAGAAGCAGAGCTTTGTCAGAGACAGAACTAGCAGACCGGGCTCCCTTGGGTTAAAAGGCCTCAAAAAGTGCCTGAGAGGAGGAGCTTCTCCAAGCAGAGTCGGCCACAGAGCCTTGAATGGAGTCAAGTCTGTGGAGTAAATCTTTTGGGGTCTTCGTTTGCTGATGGTGCACAACTAACTACAGGTTAGAAGGAGCAGGTGCGACAATCTAATGGCTAAAACTTGGAATGCACGAGATATGAATCTAGTGAAATTGGAAGTTGTTCAAAATGAAATGGAACACACACCATCAAAAAAGACACTTCAAGATCTACCTTGAAGTACAAGGCAGTCTGTGATAAGCTATCTATCCACCTTCAAGGAAATCCAATCAATACAATTATTATTCAAATGTATGCACCAACAGCCTGAGCTAGTTGATTGATTAGGAAGTTGGAGAATTCTAGCAAGGTCTTCAGCCTGAAACTGATCAAGCATGCAATCAAAATGCATTGATAATTACTGGCCAGTGGAATGCAAAAGTCAGAAACAAAGAGGGAGGCACAGTAGTTGAAAATTACGGCCATCATGATAGAAATGAAGCTGGCCATCGCATGACATTGACAGAAGGCCCAAATTACAGAATATCATTAACATCACCTGCAAGTACAATTTTGGTGGCGATCACTCAACAGCTGCTGCCGCAGTGTATTGGCGGGGAGCTGCCAGCAGTGTGGGCCAGATTCCGAAGAGGGCATGGAACAAGGGGTATTGCTGATGTCAGATGAGCTTTGGCTCAAAGCAGAGACAAGACCAGAAAGAGGTTTACTTATGTTTTACTGACTATGCCAGAACATTCGCCAGCATGGAGCAAACTACGCAGAGCCTGAGGAAGCAAGAGAACCCCAGAACACTTCATTGTGCTCACGAGAAACTTGGACATGGATCATAAAGTCGTTGTGTGAACAGACCAATGGCATATCGCGAGGTTTAAAATCAGGAAAGGTGGGCTGAGCCCCGGTGGCGTAAGTGGTTGAGTGAGGAACTGCAGTTCGCGGGCTTGGGGGTTCAAATCCAGCGGCAGCTCTCAGGAGCGGCACTGCGTAGTGCCCATGACCACCAGAGGCAGTGAAGCCCACAAAAAAAAAAAAAAAATCAGGAAAGGTGTCCATATATGGTTGAACCCTCCCCATTGTAATCAATTTGAATGTGGAGCAAATCATCAGAGACGTTAAATGGAGAAGACGGCAGCATCAGGATTGGAGGCAGCATCAGGATTGGAGGAAGGCTTAATTTCATAATCTTGGTTGGTGAAGGTGAGAAGGGCTTACAGAGCTTGCTGATGAGATGAAGGGCTGCAACATTTAGTGTGGATTACAATTCCATGTAAAGACCACCAAAATCCTCACGACTGGTCCAATTCGCAACATCACGATCAGCGGAGGAAACGATGAAGCTGTCAAGGGCGTTGTCTTGCTTGGATCCGTGCTCAGGGAGGTAGTAGTCGTGAGATCAAAAGAGGAGTCCCACCAGGTAAATGTGCTGCACAAGACCTCTTCAGAGGGTTCAAAAGCAGCAGCAAGTTTACTTTGAGCACGACGGTGCCGCCCCTAAGCCGAGTCACGTTACTTCCAAAGGCCTCCCTCACTTGTATCTGAAAGTTAGTCAGGAGGGCCGGCGTGCTCCTCAGAGGCAAGGAAGGCAAGACTTTGGCCCGCACACCTTGGCCATGTGGTCAGGAAGGCTCTGTGCTTAGAAACGGACATCCTATTTGATAAAGTAGAGGGGCAGCAAAAAAGAGGCAGGCCCTCAAGCTGGACGGACCGCGGCTGCAACCATGAACTCAAGCACAGCAACGATTCTGAAGAGGACGAGGGACCGCGCAGGAGAGCTTCCTTCTGTTGTGCAAAAAGGGTTGCTCCTGGTCGGAATCCACTCGATTGCACCCAACAACTTACCACATGAAAGGAAACTGACTACGTGGGTTTCCAAACTTATTGGACCCACCACCCCTTTTGTAGAAAAAGAATTACTCGGTGTCCATCTGGCTATTAAGACCTTTCATCCTATGTGCCATACCCCAAGAGACAGTGTGCTTAGGTGGCACCCCGCCCCGTGTACATCCAGCACCCTCCCGACGGTGACACTGCCCACTGAGAACCACTGGACTAGAGCGAAGGTTCTGAACCTGAGGGTCACAGCCCCACACAGCTTACCTCACTACCACTGAGCTGATTCTGGCTTGTAGGGACCACAAGAGAAGAGAAATGCCCCGGTGGGTTTCTGAGATTGGAACTCTTGACAGGAACAGAAAGCCTCAGCTTGCTCCCACAGAGCCGGCGGCTGTTTCCAACTGCAGCCCAGCCTAGAATGCACTACCCCACACAGGCTCCCGCGACCCCATCCCTGGAGGTCAGGGTCTCGACAAATTTGGCAACAGGACAAGGCTTCTGAACCCCCAACAACCAAAAATTCATTCACAATGGAACACATAACAAATCCAAGGTGTTTCTGGCAGTGCTTGCCCATGTTGCAAATTACTTGGTCAAAAGGGGTCCCTGGTGCAGAAAGTTGAGACAGTCCTCAACTAGATGCACCCTTTATATGCACCTTCTTTTATTACACTACAGAAGAAATATCTGCATTCTTGGTAAATCGTATACATTATTCTAGGAACTTTTTCTTCCATGGCTATTGAAACTAGATCTTTAAACATGTAGAATGCAAACACCAAACCTGCGGCCATCGAGTTGATTCCGATCTCACAGTGACTACATAGGGTTTCTGAGACTATCAATCTTTCAGGGAGCAAGCAGCCTCCTCTCTCTCCCAGAGTGGCTGGCAGATTTGAACGGCCAATCTTGTGGTTAGCAATCCAATACAATCTACTATACAGACCTTTCTTATTTCTCGGTTCCTAAAAATGCTCCTAGCAATCCTGCCATCGCATGTGTTTGGGGAGATAGTTTTACTAAAATAAATTCATTAAATCTCCTTACCACTATTTTCTTTTTTACCGACAAAACAGTCAAACAAATAGAATACGGCTCTGTCTTCACCAATGTGGGAACCTAGATGTAAGGCTCTTAGGCTATGCTGTGTGTTCAGTTATCTGTAGAGGCAGTCAACAAACATGGAAACATGCTGCTCAAGGACCCGGGAACTCGGACTTCTAAAACCAGTTCTGTACAATCCATCTTCGTCGGGGCAGCTTTCACTCAGGTAGATTCTCCAGAGTTTGCTGCTAGGGGCAGGGGCTAGCTGCTCTTGCTGTTGTGCATAAGCAATCACATGACAATGACAGTGACTTAGACTAAAAACATGTCCTTTCCACTGATTAGTCATGTGCTTACTCAACCACTGCCCTCGGTGGTCAATGCACGTGGCAAGAAGAGAACTACGCTTCCTTTTGAACACGGCTGGTAAGTAGATTTAAAAATAGCTTCCATATGTGATGCCCACAACGTGAAAAGGCATAGGCAATAAAGCACATTTTACACCACCACCACCCTGCCCCCTTTTAAACCTTAAGTAATAAGTAATCCTGAAAAATCTGCTTTTAGGGGGAAGTAAACTCACCGGTGTTGGAAGAGTTCGATATCTGACATAAAAAACAGCAGCAATCAACAGTATATCTCTTGAAATTATCATATAAGTAAGTGAAACTGGAAATGAAATAGAGAATAGTTTTGATTGGAATTTGGAAAACTACTGTTAACAGACATTTATGAATACAGTAAAACCTTATTTAAAGTTAAGCCTTCTTATAAACTATTATTCACCTAAGGAAAATTGACAATAAACAATGGTATAAGATCAACACAGTGAGTCACTGATTTTTGTCTTCTTTATCCTTCCCTAAAAGACAGTGAAACGGGGGTTGGTGGTGGTGGAGTCAAGTGTTTGGGATCCTGAGTCTGCTTTTCAAATGCTGACTCTTTCTTGCCTCTGGTCTTCGGCTATCCTCTGCAGTATCAGTGTTACCTCACACTTGCCCCGCACTGTCTCCTGTGCTACTCTGTGGCCTCATGGGGAACTCTAGGGAAAGGGAAAGTACGGGGATCACAGGGTCAGAGACCTGAAACATTCTGGCGTCTCGGAGCTGACTGCTGGATTCAGTCTAGACTAACTCTCTAGAGAGGAAAATGTCCCAGATGTATCACTTGTAGAGAAATAACATAGTTGCCTTTTTGTCCAGCCAGTTCCTACCCAGGGCCAATGCTGTTTCCCCTGCTCCAGTCATGCGACGAACTTGAATCTAACAGGCACTCAGCTTGTCCTCAACTTTCACTAGCCTGGCTCGGCGGCTAACAGGAGATTTTCAGATGGATGTCCAAGGAACCGCTTTACTCCCTCGGCAAGTGGGAATGGAAGAGCAGAGGGCTGTTCTTCCCTTGGCATGCACATTTTTACTATGAATATGTGTCACATTTATGGGGAGGATCACCATGTGTGATACCAGTGTGTGTAGGGTAGGGCGCGTAGGGAGTCCCCAACTGGGTGTTCAATGGTTTCTACTGCTAGAAAGGGCTATGCATCTCTCCTCCCGCAGAGCTTTCACACACCTCTTCTAAGGCTGCAGCTCACCTGGGTGGACATTCAGCAGTCCATCAACTTGAATCGAAATCCCACTATCCTAATGCATTAGAGATCTGACATTTCAATCTCTGCTGCTCACAGCTTTGATTTCAGTGTTTATCCTTGACCCTGATGACACTACTGTTCTAACAGAAAATGTTGTCCAGACACACATCCACTTCAGACACAGCAACAGGAGCCAAGCCACACAATGGGCACAAGCCCTGATTTCTAGGGGTCATTTCTCTTTTAAGACAAACCTTCCCTGCAGTGCTAGTTAGCTGGCAGGATCTAAGCAATCACATTTTAGAAGGGCGCAAACCCATGGAAAGTGCACACAGTAAACTTCTTGACAGGAACTTTGGTGGGTCAACAATTAAGCACTTGACCCCTGAGAGCTTGAAGGTTCGAACCCACCAGTCATTCCAAGAAAGAGAGAACCTCCCCATCTGTCCCCTGTGGATCCCAGCCTGGGACGCCCCCATGACAGTTCTACTGTCATTTAGGGTGACTCTGAGTTGGCAGCTAACAAAAACTCCCCAAACAGGACCATGGAAGAAAACGAACACTTAGTATTGCAGAAGAACAGGCAAGGCAGGACAAAGCAAAGACTTCTAGTTCTGTCAAAATGACCTTTTCTTGGTCACCTGGCACTATTTTAAGTACACACACACACACACAGTGCCATTTAAAGCACACCAACCTCATGAAACAGGGACCATCACTTTTTACAAATACAGAAAGCAAGCCAGCTGAAGCAGAGCACACACAGTCTCAGAGACCCCCAGGGCCAGGTGACCCCGGCCCGAAGGACTGCAATGAATTAGAACGGACTCGGTGGTATTAAGTTTGGGTTTTTGGTTATTTAAAAAACCCACCTGTGTTAGAAAAACACTCAAAAAAGCTTCAAAGATTTTAACACATTTAACCAAGCATTTAAAGATCATTCGACTCCATGCAGGCGTCACCGAAGAGTCCAAGAAAACAAGAGCAAGAGCTAGTTAGTCCACGAAGATGTATAAAGTCTTTGCAACCCAAAGGGGCTGTTTTACTTTTGCTCTGTCCTTCTGGGGCACGATGACTTGAGTCGGCGCAACAGCAGCAAGATTGAATTTTTCTTTCTTTCTTTTTTTTGGGGGGGTGGGGGTGGGGGGCATCACTGCCTCTGGTGGTCGTGGGACTACCCAGCCTTGCTCCTGGAGAGCCGCTGCTGGATTTGAACCGCCAAGACCATGGGCCGCAGTCCCACATTCAAACACTTACGCCACCGGGCCCAGCCCCAAGATTGGATTTTTCATCTGTTAGTTTTTTAGTGTAGGAGGTTAACATACTTTTTTTTGTGTGTGGGCATCACTGCCTCTGGTGGTCATCAGCGAGACCCAGTGCCGCTCCTGAGAGCTGCTGCTGGATGTGAACCGCCAAGCCCGCGGGCCGCAGTCCTGCACTCAACCACGTACGCCACCGGGGCTCAGCCCGGTTAACATACATTTGAAACTAAAACATAACAAGCACACTGGGAGAAAAAAAAACTGCAAGCAAATTTCATTAATCTAGATAGAAAAATCTTCAGCAAACTATTAATAAACCAAATTCTGCGATAGCTTCACCACACAGCATGCCTAAGTTGAATTTATGAGAGCAACTGCAGGTTGGTTTCACGTGAGAAAATCAAAAATGCAATTCAGCATGCATTAACAAATTAACAAAGTCATATGATCATAATACACGGGGCGGGGTATGATAATAATACAAATTTCCAACCTAAATGGGCAGCTCAGACACAGTTTGCCCCCAAGTGAGCAATACTGCCCCCTGGTGATGTTAGACTGATGGGAGGTGGCCTGCAAAGGCACATATTTGATCCTAGACTATGGGCTACGGCACAAGTTTTTAATTGTGGAGACGTTGGGTGGGGAGGTTTCCACTGAATAAGGTTTTCCTGAAAGGGGAGTGATAGGTCACATAAGCCGTGGAACCTATGCTCCAGAGGCAAGGCATGAAGCTACATGCCAATGGGCAGAAGATGAGCCAGCAAGACCTAGAGCCAGACTAAACAGTGAAGGAGAAGGGACGAGCGACCGGCTCCTACCAGCCACGATGGCACAGCGCGGTCAGCCTAAGACAAAGAGAGTTCCTAACTCGGGTGATGAACACAGGGGGCAACTTCATGGAATCCCCAACAGGACACGGAGCCCTGCAGACTCACCTGGATTGGAATAAGGAACTGACTGCAGGCTGCAGGCAGCAGAAAGAACACACACAGACACCCAGCCCCTCTGAATTTTGAATGATGTCATGAGAAGGGTCTTTAGTTTCTTTTTTCCAAAGTATATCCATTAGCAGGCAAGTATCTATCTCTGCTCCTTCCATTCTTCCTCCCCCCCCACACACACACAGACATTGCAATTCTGAATTTCAAAAGAGTCCGTGATTTAAATAAATTTAACAGTTTATTTGTTCAATTTGATATTTTAATGTAAAAAGGCTAAGCAGGGCAGAGGAAAAGAGAGAAACACCAGCTTGAGAAGAACACACTAAACTGAGAGGCCGCAACACTTCTTATCAACTGCCAGTACTAAGCTACTGAAGGTCACGGTGGTTCTTTGTACTCAAATGCTACTTCTACATCTTAGAAACAGTTCCATCTCAACCGAGGGGGAAAACTACCAAATACGGTTAAAGCAAAAAATAAAACACATGAAACAAAACATACAATTGTAAAAACTCTGTTAAAAGAATATTCAGATAATGTACAAATTATATTTTTGGTTTGAAAATTGCATGATATGTAAGTAATTATGTGAAAACGTCAAGGTATTTTTAGATTTTGGGTACTCATTGATCACAATTAAACTGTATATAGTAAAGATAATAACTTTAATTGCTTAAGAGAAGGCACACTACGTGAGGTAAACCCAGAAACAATTTCAGAGCTAGAAGGAGGCCACTGAAAACCAAGCTTGATCAAATCTGGGCTTTGTGTTTGTCTTTAGATCCTGAACCTCTTTTCTGCATAGCTAAAAAGCTGCTTTGACTTGCAATAACCTTAACTGTTAAACTCTCTTACTATGGTGACCCCTGGCTACAGTTCCAAAAGATTCTAGAGTCATTGGAACTAACATTGCGAAATACTTTAATTTTAAACTACCTTACTAAGACAACAATCGATTCTGTTAGTATAGTAAGGGCATAAGTTCTAAGGTAAAGTAAATAGCTTGACAAGTAAACAGTTCAATAGCTCAAAATCAAGTGAACAGTTGAAAGTTGAAAAATTGACAAGCTTAGGGGAAAGAACTTGTGTTTCAGCTAAGCGACATGCCGCGGAGACTACGTGATGATGTGCTTACCTGGAATCAGGTCTGCATAGGTCAGGCTAATGTATAAGATACTGATGAGTATCTTGTCAGCAAGTGGATCAAGAGCACTTCCCAAAGCTGATTTTTGATTGGCCCAGTTTCGAGCAATAAATCCATCCAACTGAAAATAGAAGGTTTTTTAAAAAAGAAATGTCATAATAGGCACAGAGTATATTGTCTTGATGCTTAAGAGCTATACGAACAATATGGTTTCATAAAATGCTAATATGATCTTTCTCACCTCCAAATATTCTCATTCTCTCACTAGAATACATTTAGTTTTTCAAATAGCAAACTTGTTAGCCTTAAAAATATTGATAATTATACATTTATATCTTTACAATTCGAGACAAAACATTTATTGTCCTTTACAGATACTGTTTTACTGATTGAAGGCTTGTGGCAACTCTGTATGGAGCAAGTCTGTCAGGGCCAGTTTTCTAAAAGCAGGTGCTAACTATGTCTGTGTCACATTTTTATAATTCTCACAATAGACTTGAACTATCTCCTAATGCTATGACCCACTTAGTGAACTAAAATAAAAACAAAAACACTGCCATTGAGTCAATTTTGACTTATAGCGATCTGACAGGGTAGAACTATGATTTCCAAGACTGAGAATCTTTATGGGAGTAGAAAGCCTCATCTTTGCCACAGGGAACAATCGGTGGCTTCCAACTGCTAACCCCAAGGTTAGAGCCCAACTCGTAACTCACTATGCTACCAGGGCTTCTAATGGACTGCAGGATATGGTAAATATAATAAATATGCACTGAGGATCCCCAAAATGCATGTGACTTGTTTTACTGCACTATTCGTTTTATTGTGATGGTCTGGAAATTAACTCTCGATACCACTGAGGTATATTTATAGTACTTTTCTTTTTTTAATCTTTTTTTTTTGGGGGGGGGGTTTGGGGGCATCACTGCTCTCGGTGGTGGGAGTAGGAGGCCCAGCCCCACTGCTGGAATCGAACCTCCGTCCCAGTGGGCCGCAGTCCCGCGCACAACCACTACGCCACCGGGACTCAGCCCCTCCTAGCTACTTTTCAAGAAGCCCGGGGACGCAATGTTAGAGCACGCAGCTACTAGTCATCCGATCTGTTGTTAGAACTTATCAGCGGGCCGCTCTGTAGGAGAAAGCTATGGCAGTTGGCTTTCACAGGCGGAAGCCTTGGCAACCTGAAAGCCGCTTTCCTCTGTCCTCCAGGGTTGCTGTGAGGCAGCATCAGCCTGATGGCAGTGGGGACGGACTCTCCAGGGGATCTCAGGGTAGCAAAACGGTGAAGCACGACTACTAACTGAGACGTGGGTGGTTCAAACCCACCCAGACACCTCAGCCGACAGGCCTGGAAATCAGCTTCTGAAAAGTCAGTATCGGTTAACTGAATGCTTACACAGTATTTGCTTGTCCTGGGACTGAATAAAAGAGTCAAGCCATTGCACTTAGTCTAGCTGAAATTTTTGATACTTGCACATATAATCATGTAAAGATATACAGGTTTAGATTGGGATTTTGCTCTAGAAACACCAACAAATAAATCCGAGTTCACGGTTTCTAACTCCACTGCACATTTCTCGTCTCCGATGTATGGTCTCGGAAACCCAGGGGCAGTTCTACCTACTGTGCCCGATAGTGCTGCTGAGTTGCAATCTACTTGATGACAGTGGGGGGTGGGGGTGGGGAAACAGGACCTAAAACTTTTCCTCACTGTGAGTTTCCCATCACTATAAACCAAAAATTTTTACTCGAATATTATGGCCCCTCACCCTCTCCCCTCCATCCCTGGTGACTGGCCACTAAGCAACGCTAACCTCGATGGATCTGGCTGTGTCCTGTCTTTCTGTGTAAGATCAGACAATAGCTACCCTAGTGACTGCTTTCACTCGGCATAATGTCTGCACGCTCCATCCTATCTAGCACATACCAAGACTTCACTTGGTATCTGTCACGGGCTTAGCATTTCATTATATGCATGTGCGTTTGCTTTACCCATTCCTCCACGAGTGGGCACTTACACTTGCTCCCACCTTTTGGCTATGGTCTACAGTGCTGCAGTGAACACAGCGCAGACATGGATGGTGTGGTCTCGGCGTGCCAGTCTTTGGGTGCACGCGCAGGGGTGCACCTGCAGGGCCGCAGGCAGTTCTTAGCTTTTTCAGGAGCCGCCCACCTGTTCTCCAAAACAGCTGTGCCATTTTACACTTTCACCAGCATTGGATAAAGGTCCCAATTTCCCAACACTTGTTATCATCTACTTTGGGGGCTTTGTGCTTTTAAAAGAAAATCTTAGACCAGTGGTTCTCAACCTTCCTAATGCCACAACCCTTTAAGGCAGTTCATTTGTGATGACCTCCCTCCCCAACCACAAGATTATTTGCGTTGCTACCTCATAACTGTAATTTTGCTGTTATGAATCAGGTGACCCCTATGAAAGGGTTGTTCAACCCCCAAAGGGGTCACGACCCACAGGTTGAGAACAAGTCTTGAAGCATCCAGGTGGGAAGGAGTCTGAGTGGCGTAGCGGTTATACGCGGGGCTGCCAATCTGTGGGCCTAAGCTAGAGCTCTCTACTCTTGAAAAGCTCCAGTCTTGGAAACTCAGAGGGCAGTCCTACGCGGGCCTACCGGGTCTTAGGAGTGAGTCTGAGTCGGCCGGGGCTCATGGCAGTGGGTTCGGGTTTAGCCCAGTAAGAATGCAATGACATGTTTTCCTAGTGTTGAGCATCCGTCATGCACTTGGTGCCATGTGAAGGTGCTTTGGTAAAATGTCAAGTTCTTTGCCCATTGTACAACTGAGTTATTTGTCTTATTGTTAAATTGACAAAATTTTATATATATTTTAGTTATTACTCATAGCAGATATATGGCTTCTGAAGACATGCTCCTGACTATAGTCTTTTCAAGAACAAGTTCTTTAACTGTATGAGGTATCATGTGTCTGGTTTCCTTGATAAATAAAATAATCTTTCCTTACACTTCCTCAGAGTCCCACCACCTGCTTGTGACCATTCGTGCCCTCTGCTTTCCCTGGCATCTGCGCCCGGCCTCCCTTGGCCTCCCCACCCCTCCCCCTTTCAACTTGGTCATTTCCACCACCAGCAACAAACTCCCGAGTAGGTCATACCATTCAAATCTGACCCCCTCCTTTTCCCCTGGCTCTCTGTCCCCCTACAGAGCAAAAGGTCCTCGGCGGTTTATTGTCACCGCCACCATATGTCACCTCTCCTCTAGGGACAGGGCCCCTTCCAAGTCCCCAAGGCACACTCTATTTCCAGCTTACTTGACCTCAACACAACGGAAGCACGTCCTTCACCAAGCTTCGGGGGTGACACTGGGCTTCATCCTCTGCCCTCCTCCCTGGGTCTTCCTCCTCAAGCCTTTCCTCGTTCCTCCCCCATTTTGCTCCCTGGAAGGCCTTCTGGCAAACCTCTCTGAACCTTTCCCTTCCTTCACCCCGCTCACATGACGTCTCACACGGACTTGATCGACCACATGCTGTTCTCTCTCAAACCTGCTGATCACGAATACTTCCTCCAAATCCAACTCACTGAACTGCCCACAAGATAAACGGTCACCGAGTCACAGAGTTCAACTGCTCCCTGGGGGTTCCACGGCTGTAAATCGTTACAGAGGAGAAAGTCTGTCTGATCCTTCTCCTGAGGGGTGGCTGGTGGGTTCTAGGTGCTGACCCGGTACTTCGCAGCCCAGCGTGTAACCTACACCACCATAATTCACTCACATCTTTCCCATTAGAAAAAAAAGTCTCCCAGCACGAAGAAAAGGAAACGGCGGGCTGAGCCCCGGTGGCGTAGTGGTTGTGCGCGGGACTGCGGCCCACTGGGACGGAGGTTCAATTCCAGCAGTGGGGCTGGGCCTCCTACTCCCACCACCGCAGAGCAGTGATGCCCAAAAAAAAAACAAAAAAAAGCAAAAAAAAAAGAAAGAAAAGGAAATGGCCTAGCAGCCATGACTCCTTTTACTCGCTCCCTGCGTCCCGTCATCGACAGGTCAGCTCTGTGTCTCCACAGCCCTCCCACTCCATGCCAGCAGCACAGTCGGAGCAAGCTCCCCTGCTCCCCGCCCTGTCCCTCCTGTCCTCAGGCCATTTCTGTGCACAACAAGCATCAGATGACGCTGCTCTCCAACTGGAGTCCTCCATGGGTCTGCTGACCAGTCCAGAGACATCAAAACTTCCAAGGCATGAAAGGTAAGACATATTTGTGAGAGTTGCATATATTCAGTGCCATTCGGAAAGGGTAAAATAAACAGAGACTCGATGGCCATACGTCAGTGGGGAGCAACTGGGCTGAGATCCAGCCGTTTGAAACGACCAGAGAAAGACTAGGCTTTCTACCCTCGTCCGGCAACAGCCTGGGGAGCTCACAGGGGTCGCTATGAGTGAGCAGCGGCTCAAAGGCACCCACTGTGGTTCTGGAGTTGACGGCAACTAAGAGAGGAAATGAGCCCATCAATGAAAAGACTCTGTTAAAAAAACAATAAATTACCAGCAGAATGGCCTTTGACGGACTTACAAATCACATTAATAATGAGCACAGGCCTGCAGGCTTCAGAGAGGGGAGCGAGGACAAGAGAGGGGGTTATGAGAAAGGAGGGAGGTGGTGACAAAGCAGAGTCAGATGTGACATCATTCATGCCGGTGCCCTCCTGCTGACCCTCCACACACTTCAGAGAATTGACTTTGCTCAAGGATTCTATTGGGATTTTGTTTCCATGAATGTTAAAGATAACAGGTGCTATTACACACAAAAGCACTATCATCTTCTAATAGAAAATGTGCCTGTTAACCACTACATTTTCAGCAAATCGACATAAACAAACACCACTGATGGGGAGCCAAAGCCTTCTGCCCGGTCTGGTGCTCACATGCACCTCGGATCAGCCTCGCACGAGACTCCCACACCGCGTCCGCTTCCACAGACTAACTGTCCGGACCGTGCATTGGCACCACTTCCCTTCACTGGGTCTTTGTAGGCTGTGTAGTTTGGGGAGTCAATTACAAACCACTAATGAGATAAGGCAAATGACAAATACAACAATATGGTATGATGGAGTCATCTTAATGCAGCTTGATTCCATGGTGTGATATGCCACATAAATTCTCCCCTCCCTCAGGACAGGCAGTAATCCCCTGGGGCTCTCTGCACCTTGATTCACCTGCTGGGGCAGACAACCAGGAAGGGCGCCCAATACCTATCTCCACACGAGGTCTACAGCAGAGTGGCTGTTGGTTTTGGAACAGGGACAAGGAACTTAATTTATGGGTAGCCTGGGGCTATGTGCTAGTCTGTTTGGCTCCCACAAACTCCCAGTCATTCTCCAATGCCCCAGTCACTACGGGTCCACTCTTTCCTTTCTGTCACTATAGACTGAATTAGTTCTCTGCACCCCAATGCACAAACCAAAATTAGCTGCACAATTTCCCTCTTTAATTTTTCTATTTTTAAAGCAGCCCTCTTTGAGGATTTCATAGGTTTTTAAAATTCTTTTTCATTTTACATGTAAGTTTAAAACTAAGAGTAAAAAAGCCTCCACGTGTTCCTCTCATTCAAAAATTCAAACTCACCACCATCAAGGTGATTCTGACTCACAGCACCCCGTACAGATGGGTATCTGAAAATAGCTTTTTTTTTTTTTAAAAAACAAATCATTTTATTGGGGGTTTGTACAACACTTATCACAGTCCATCCATCCATCCATCCATGTGTCAAACACATTTGTACATCATCATTCTCAAAACATTTTCTACTTGGGCCCTTGGTATCAACTCCTTGAGGGAGTAGAAAACCCAGTGGCTTTGAATTGCCGACCGTTTGTTTAGCAGCCCAACCCTGACCCCCCTCACCCCCAGGGCTCCTACTCCCCTCGGTAACCATCACTCCACCCCACCCCACCCCCATTGACGGCATGAAAAAAAGAGTCGTCCATACATCCTAAAGATTAGTCCCTACACATGAGAGTAGGTCAATCCTCCCAGGGATGGAGACTCAGGTTGTGCTAGGCTAGTCCAGCGTCATCAAAGAGTCTCTGGAATTTGAAGGGAGAACAAACAGTGTGTGTGTTTACAACTTACCAAGTCAGTTAGCCCAGCTAATGCAAAAACTCCTAATGC